>CAJHNH020003335.1:615000-677500 GCA_905116865.2 Candidula unifasciata
GTTCGTCAGTCTCCGTGGCATCCACTCTGATCTAACCAAATAGAAAATGTACCGATTTGAATATTGCTTTAGTGATTGTAGTATAACTCTTACGGTACCAGCATGTGGTTCATTTAACTCCTTCCACCCATAAAGATACAGTTTAAGGTAACTAATTGTCGGGTCTAAAGTAATTATTATTTCTGTCTGAGGTAACTAATATTAAAATCGAAATTTATTTAAGAAAACAACACTGTGGGTAGGCAGTTGACACAGTGAAAACATTAAGGACGGGAGCTGGCTCAGCGCCCGTTCCTCATAATATTTTCTAGGCAAAGAAAGAAAGAAGGGGGGCGGGGGGGGGGGGGGTATTAATGGGCCTAATCCTATTTTTTATAATATTGTGCTGATTGGCAAAAAAATATAAAATGCATTAAAAAAAGATATTTTAATTACACTGATCTCCGTCCCAACATGGAGGCAATTGTTTCCTTTTTTAAAGCCCCACCCCGGTTGTAGTCGAGGGCCATAAATATAACCAACAGATTGAACAGTGTTTCCTGGACGTATGCCCTGGTGATCCTCATTCGAGTGGTGGCATTTTATGTCACCGGGTGTTGGTTGTTCGTCCTGTGGGGACTGAACGTCAGTCAGTTAGTCAGTCAAACAATATGAATTGTATAAATAAAAATATTTAAAAAAAAAAAAAAAAAACTATTGGCATGGAAAGACCGCCATAAAAAAAATTAAAAAAATTACACAAACATACACACACCTGCAAAAAGCGTAATGACTAGAATTATCAGAATCTGCATATTTTGACTAAAGCCCTTGTCGTGTGCAGGTCGTGCACTAAAGTACACCAATATTAAATAGCGCAAATAAGATTTCAGAAGTTATTTTAAATTGTTGTTAGGAGATTGAGCTCGAGGAGTCGCAGTCAAGAAGTCAAAAAAGGTGAACGTGTATGTCCGAGTGTGGTTCATTCCTAGTAATGGATTTACCCCGAGATCCCACAGTGAAGATCAGTTCATATGCTGGGACGTAAACCATTATCTACCTGAGCAACTGTTCTCAAGAGGCTATAAGAATCAGCGTTCCTGCTAAACTTTGGAGGTGACGACCTATTCCGGCTCATCAGTATTTCGATTGCATATTCTAAGTGGTGAAAACCCGTTGCTGTTGTTCAAGATTAAGGTGACGACCTATAAAGGTGATGTCAAATTAGCTGTGACTAAACATGGAGTCTAACCTTCACCGAGAGCGAGAGTGGGGACGATAGGAGTGATTCGCATTATATTGACTGTTGGTGAGTTATTTTGCACTTATTCATTTTCGCTCGCATTATCAGCATTGAAATTGTAACACACCATTGGTACGTTCACTCCTTGGTGCGGCTCAGTTGGAAGAGTTACGCATTTTGGGAATTGATTGTTACTGTCGCCATTGTCCAGTTGTAGTCGGAATTTCAGATTCTGGTCACCTTTACTTTGATTGAGAAATGGTTGATTGTTCAAATCACACTGACCTTAGCGTCCAAGCTGACTTGTGTTGAATTTCATTGGCACGAATACTGCCCCTACTTAGGTATCTATTTGAGCCCTTGCAACTCTAAGTCCTGAACACTCTATAGCCCTAAACGGGGCATCTGTAAATTTGCATGATGTCCAATGATATTGATTCTTAAACCCACTAATCAGTACACACACACACACCCACACACATGCGCCCACGCGCACACACTCATACCTACATAATACCTACATACATACCCACACACACACACAACGTATCTACTACTAGAAACATCAAAATGTGTATAACTTTTGCGGCCGAGTACATAGCATCTATAAGTTTGCCCCGTTGGCTTTGAGCATCAATATCATCATGAAGTGCCTTGCCGACTAGCGTGGGCGTGGGCGATTATGCCTCTCCGCAATCCGCAACTGCATGTATCGATTTATGTGCTGACACTTTTCCATGCCATGATAAAAGGCTGTCAAGAATCTTCTCGCGCTGTCTTCCCCTGTCTCTCTTTCCACAAATCTTTCCAGTGGCCACAGTATGTTCCACTTTCCCTCTTCTCATAACATGACCAAAAAAAGGATGTTTGTCTCTTTCTGAAGTATGGCTATGATATTGATTCTGAAATTACCCAGCCTCCCCATGTATATTCTGAGACCCCATTGTGGTTTGGGGGGGGGGGGGGGGGAGAATGACTTCCTGCCTCATCAAAAAGCATGTCGTAGGAGTCGACTAACTGTGGGCATCTTTCGAAGAGTACATCTGCCCGAGAGACAACAAACCAATAGTCTGCATACACATAAGCCAGATGTGTAACATGAAAATGCACCTAACGCGCAGGTTCTCAAGGCTGGAAGTGGACCAAGAATTATTTCAATCACCTACATGTGAAAAATGTAATAACAAACCTCAAAACCTCTACTAGTTACAGAGTCGTCTGTGAAGAACTTCACGGTGAATGATTTACGGGCGGGAACTTTGTAAGTGAAGGTTTTGTTCACTTCCCAGCTACCACAGAAGTTGACTCCTTTGATGCAGAGGTAGTCCAGTCTGCATTTGGATTCTGCTTCCAGCTCAAACACACTTAGGAAAAAACAAAAACAATAGTACTTCCTAACGGTGATCATGGTAACTGACATTAAGGACCATCTGCATCGACACGGAATGAACATAGACATTACTACCTCCCTTATACTAACTGGTCACAGCAAAGACAGGCTAGAAAGAAGTGGTAGCTAAGGACAGTGCATTTCAAATCCTTCATACGTCAACCAGTGGCAGAACGCTAAGATTTGTCGAAGCTTCCTCTATTCGTCACCTGCGCCCGGAACTCTCTGTACAGATTGATCGATTGATTTGATTAAAGAACCGACATCACAGCACTCGGGGCATTTCCATAAGCGCTTCGTTCTCATCTTAGGCAGCCAGCGAAGAGTTCCGATACTATAGGTGCCAGTAGCATTTTGTCCGTCTTGCCTTTCCTCTGAGCTTCGAGCATTTGCCAGAACCTCTCATCACTCCCCGCTGCATCAATCTCACCAGATTGTGGTGAATAATCTGCTCCTCCGAACTGTACACGCTCTCCCACAAGGCAATAACCACATTTACCTTATCATGTATCAGTATTCCACCAAGTTGTGCAGAGCCAGCCAATCTGTCCGCCTGTTCATTTCCCAACACACCGGTGTACCCCGGTGAAAAAACCCAGACAATACTCCTCACCCGTGTCCTCGGCAGAGAAGCATGCCACTCTACACGAAGCATACCTGTTCTGATCTTCCTCAGCATGCTTTCTGAATCAGTTACATCACGATGTGTGTGTGTGTCGTGTTCTCTAGCCAGCGGGGAGCTGCAGTGACCGCCTCCACCTCCATTCTTAAGCTAGATGTTGTGGTATCGTAGGCTAGGCTCTCCTGTACCAAACGACCATTACCTTTTGCTAAGAAGCCCCAAGCACTTCTCTTGCCTCTTGACAACGAACCGTCTGTGTAAATGATCAAATCCTCTGAACGAGCATTATCGTGAATTAATTGCTGAATTTTCACCTCTGTGGCACCTGCTGGCCAGTCTCTGCATTCCCGGCTCAGCGTGATTATGACTCTACACAAGTCTGTCTGTTCAGATGGCACTTTGACCCACTCCTCTCCTAGCCTATTGTTCTCAAGGATGCAAACCTGTCTGATTGTGTCTTTTGCCTGAGCCATCCATGACCTCCCTCTTATCAGCAGCGGACCCTTAACTGCACCCAGAGCTTCATGCAGAGGGTGATCTGTGTCTGCAGCTACCCTGAGATATGACTTCGCATGCAGCAAATTGTGCCTACCTGCAACCGTCGGCAAACCAAGGATGTATCGCATACACACCACTGGGGTGTTTTTGGTGAGACCCAGAATGACCCGCATAGCCGCGTTCTGTATGCGCTCTAGTTTGTCCATCTGACTCTTTGAGACGGTAAGCAGTCCCAGGCCATAATCAACCACTGACAGGATCAGGTGCTGATATAGTGTGAAAAGCATTATCTGCTCTATGTCAATTGCAGCCATAATCTTACGTGCATTAAGTCCTTTTTTTGGCATCTCGTCACAACACATGGTCCTTGAATGACAGGCTCCTGTCAAATGTAATTCCCAGATGCTTCAGTTTGCTCTCTCTCTCTGTTGACGTTTCTACCATCTATCGTGAGACTTGGGACATTAGCTATATGCAAGTATATCATCCACAAAAGTCAGTATCATTCCAACTCCTGGTGCTTCTAGGCTTTTAAACTTTGATCGTATACACGTTAAAGAGCACAAGCGAGATGGCGGATCCCTGTGGCAGTCCTGGGGCTAAATTACATGATTCTAAGGTCCATGAGCCGAGTCGAAGAGCAACCCCACGTGAATACAGGATAGCTTCAACCCAATTCACCAGCCATGGACTGACATTCTTCTCCTTCAGTGCAGTCATTAAGATGTCGCATCTCACTCTGCTATAAGCATCCTCGAGATCCAGTCCTACCGCTATAGTTTCCTGCCTGTTCTGGAACTATTCATAGACGTCAAAAGCAAAAGTGACAGCATTTGCCCATGTGTCCTTTCCTGGACTGTAGCTTCCCAGACCTCTTGGGAGAAGCTTCCCCTTTTCCAAAAATTATTGTATACAGAAAGAGACGGTTCTGTATTTACGGCTGCCCTGGTAAAAACAGGCAGTTATTTTTGATTGTTGTTGAAATTGTACTTTAGTTATAATGGCAATCACTTATTTGCTTCATTTATGTAATTGTTACTGTAGTATGCACCTGACGAGATACAGCGAAATATGCCAGGCAATAAATTGTGCAATCTATTGTTTGTGTCTTCTTTGTTCAAATCTATAAAGAACCGTCAAACAGGCTCCTTGTCTACAGACAGCGTGCCCTGCACTCACTGTTCTAGACTCTTCCTGGCAAGTATTGGACTTATAAGTTCACCCCCGGACTCACAAACATTCAACTGCAGTTTCAATACGGATGAAAGAAAGAGTGGCCCTCATCACTTGTGATGGACAGAGCGAACGATACTAATTGGTCGCAAACTGTTTCTCCCCACGGTGCTTAACGACAAAAGTGGAAACTCATAATGATGACGATAATGTTAATGTGATGATGATTTTTAATCAATTTTCTATTTAACAGAGTTTTGTCAACCCCCCCCCCCCCCTCCCCCTTTCCTAAATCATGATGCAAATTGTTTGCTCTAGTTAGGTGCCTTGTTGGAACTCCCAGATCGACCTAGCCTTGACTGGGTACCAGGTGCAGTCCTGGGAAGTAAAGGCGGCCGGCGTAAGGTAAACTATTTTACCCATAGAATACCGTTTTTTCCCTGTAAAATATAGGTCCAGCACTTCATAACCAGTGGAAAAGATTCCTACTTTTTTTTCACTTAGTTTTGTTGTTGTTGTAAATTTCATTTGCTCCACACCGCTCGAACTCTTCTATTTTTTTTTCTCTTCTACCCTTTTATGCTTTCTCTGCCCCCTCTTGTAAACTCTAATGTGACTTTCGCATTTTCTGTAATTTTTTTAACTCTTCTCTCTTTTCTTTCCATGACTGTTAAAATTCTTGGGTCCACCGTGAAGGCTGCACAAACGCAGAAGGGGTCGTTCTGTCACATACCTTTTGTCGAACGCGTACAAGAGAGGTATTGGGCCTCTCATTCTTAAAGGTCTTCTTCTTCTTCTGCCTTTCTAACCCCACATGGTGCATAGGCCCTCAAACAACTCACGCCAAGTCGTTCTATCCTTCGCTTGAATGTCCTATGCGTTCTTAAAGACTTAATCTAGTTAGCTTTGGAAATTAATACGTAGTGGGCCATGTGGTCGCTCTCATGTTCACACAGAATATGCCATTTTGTTTCCAGCACTGCCGACAGGGTAACAAACAGTCAAAGATGATGGTTATTTTGTAACAAAACGACAGCAGCGATGTTACTGAGAAGAAAAAAGGATATTCACTTGAATGTCACAGCCAAGACAAGAGGTCTATCGTCGGCCCAGAACCGAATCTGACAGTCTTCGGAATTTCGGTAGCGTCCGTCCGCAAAGTTGAAGTTTTTGATGAGCGTCGATGCTGTATAACGTCCTGGGTGGAGTTCTGTAGTTGGACCATCTTTGCCACATTCGCGCGTTATTGTCACCTTTTCCTGTTTGAGGCCAAAAGGAAACGAGTCACATACATGCATTTAAATGAAATGAAAGCCTTTCAGCTCAATAAAACTTCAGTCTGTAAAAAATTATGACAACTACCGCAACAGACATAATACAAATGCCCGGGCATGCTGGAGTAAAAGGTCATTACTGACAAACATTATCGGTTCTCAACCTGTGTGTCGCGACCCTATTTTACAGGAGTTGCCTAAGACCATAGGAAAAAAAAAAAAAAAACAGATTCTTTCAAGTATGAAAATAATTACATGGTTGGGAGTCGCCACAACACGAGGAACTGTTTAAATGCTCGCGGCATTAGGCAGGTTGAGGGCCACTGATATATAGGAGGCAACTTTGTAGTCAATCATTTTACACCCCCTTTTTGTTTCTATACTAACATTTTTTACTACTGCACTAGTTATTTCGTTGTTGTTGCAACCCTCAATATTTTGCTTTTCTGTACCGCTGCACATGTTGCGCACGTCTAAACAGGCACTGATGACAAGTAATACATTATCTATCTATCTATCTATCTATCTATCTATCTATCTATCTATCTATCTATCTATCTATCTATCTATCTATCTATCTATCTATCTATCTATCTATCTATCTATCTATCTATCTATCTATCTATCTATCTATCTATCTATCTATCTATCTGTCTGTCTGTCTGTCTGTCTGTCTGTCTGTCTGTCTGTCTGTCTGTCTGTCTGTCTGTCTGTCTGTCTGTCTGTCTGTCTGTCTGTCTGTCTGTCTGTCTGTCTGTCTGTCTGTCTGTCTGTCTGTCTGTCTGTCTGTCTGTCTGTCTGTCTGTCTGTCTGTCTGTCTGTCTGTCTGTCTGTCTGTCTGTCTGTCTGTCTCTCTCTCTCTCTCTCTCTCTCTCTCTCTCTCTCTCTATCTATCTATCTATCTATCTATCTATCTATCTATCTATCTATCTATCTATCTATCTATCTATCTATCTATCTATCTATCTATCTATCTATCTATCTGCATGCCCACCTGTCTTGTCTTGTCTGTCTGTCTGTCTGTCTGTCTGTCTGTCTGTCTGTCTGTCTGACTGTCTGTCTGTCTGTCTGTCTGTCTGTCTGTCTGTCTGTCTGTCTGTCTGTCTGTCTGTCTGTCTGTCTGTCTGTCTGTCTTCGTGTTCACTGGCTGTAAACTCCGGCGGAAAGTTCTGGGAATTCGTTTGCCTCCGGATTTTAGTCCTGTTCCAGAACTTGAGTGTTGCGTACACATTCGTTTCACACACCTGGCCTATTTGTATGCAGACTCTTGGTCCCTAGCATCGCAGCAAAGGTACTCCAACTTGGATCACACCCCCCCCCCCCCCCCAGTCGACTAGCCGACTCCAACGACATAATACTAAAAATAATATTATAATATTAGTAATAATAATGCAAAAAAAAAAAAAAGTTTTCACTAACGATATACCCCACCTGCGCTAGCACACTGAGTATCGCGAAGACTAAAACGTGGCCAACAACATAATATAACGGTTTCAATCCCAGCATGTTAGCCTTATGATGTTGTTCACATACACCGATAATGAAAACTTCTTAACCGACTACAGATTGTTCACGAACTTGACAACTGTCTATATCTAGATGAGTCGATGACCCAAAGTGATAGGGAAACAGCCATCTGTTTCGTTCCGTTGTGTTATCAAGTGAGGCTTTTTTATGAAGCTGGTATTGTGTCTACAAAGAAGTCCACATTTCTATGACGGTGGAGAGGTGGTAACTGTAAACAGAAGTACTCACGCACAGGTGTGCCTCGTAACTGTCATTATGGGGTGAGCCCCTGAGTGGGTGACCATGGCGACAGCGGCGTCGAAAACGAAGAACACATCGGGTGGGCGCCAACTCAGCCCCCCCTCCCCCACCCACCTTCCTTCTACATTAACTTAGGGGAGAGGGCGCCACAAGATACCTGAGCTTTGTTTAAGTTTGTAATTACACACACACACACACACACACAGACACACACACACAAACGTGGTGTAGCTGTTAGACACTCACCGGCAGATCGGAAGGTCGTGGGTTTGGGTCCTGAAGGAGCCGGGCTTCTTTAAAAAAAATGACCTTGGCTGTCAGGGCGTCCCAGCTTTGAGTCGATATCAGGTATTGTCATGGGAAGTAAAGGCGGTTTGCGTAGTGTTGATCACATCACCCATCAATTGCCGACTGGTCTATAAAATATAGGTCTGGTCCTATATGCCCAATACTCATAAAGGCGCGGAAAAGGGTCCTTTAACTTTACTTTCACACACAAACAAACACATATTAACACACATACACATGTGTGTGCTTTTGTCGTATTTTCAAAAAGGAGATATGCGGGAGAGGAAGTGAAGAATGGTCCTTCTGTAACCTAGAAGTGAAGAATGGTCCTTCTGTAAACTAGAAGTGAAGAATGGTCCTTCTGTAACCTAGAAGTGAAGAATGGTCCTTCTGTAACCTAGAAGTGAAGAATGGTCCTTCTGTAAACTAGAAGTGAAGAATGGTCCTTCTGTAACCTAGAAGTGAAGAATGGTCTTTCTGTAACCTAGAAGTGAAGAATGGTCCTTCTGTAACCTAGAAGTGAAGAATGGTCTTTCTGTAACCTAGAAGTGAAGAATGGTCCTTCTGTAACCTAGAAGTGAAGAATGGTCCTTCTGTAACCTAGAAGTGAAGAATGGTCCTTCTGTAATGTAGAAGTGAAGAATGGTTCTTCTGTAACCTAGAAGTGAAGAATGGTCCTTCTGTAACGTAGAAGTGAAGAATGGTCCTTCTGTAACCTAGAAGTGAAGAATGGTCCTTCTGTAACGTAGAAGTGAAGAATGGTCCTTCTGTAACCTAGAAGCGAAGAATGGTCCTTCTGTAACCTAGAAGCGAAGAATGGTCCTTCTGTAACCTAAAAGGGAAGAATGGTCCTTCTGTAACCTAGAAGTGAAGAATGGTCCTTCTGTAACCTAGAAGTGAAGAATGGTCCTTCTGTAACCTAGAAGCGAAGAATGGTCCTTCTGTAACCTAGAAGTGAAGAATGGTCCTTCTATAACCTAGAAGTGAAGAATGGTAACCTACCACACACATCTTTTAAGGCAATTAATAAGGATCTGTTTGTGGAGGTTAGTATCACCTTCTTTCACCGGAAGTCAGAAACTAGACGCAGCATTATTTTGTTGTCTTGTGATTTTGTTGTGTAATTTTATTTATGTTCAGTAGTCTTCCATTGTCGGCGCTGTGGCTAAGTCTATGCGAATGCTTCGATGCAGGGATGCCGGGTTCGATCCCAGCTGGGTGCCATGCGCCTTGCATTGGTTTCGACAGCGGTATCAAGAAAGCCGACCGTCCAGAAAGCAATGACAAACTACTGGACGTAAGCCAGGGGCTGCTGGGGTTGTTCTGCAACGTCCTGTAAAGGATACGCAACTAACCTCGTCTTCCATTAAATTCTCAGAATACAGTTAAAAAAAAAAAAAAACAGTCAACATTCTACATGATCTAAAGATGAAGGAGAACCGACTCGTAAATAGCATCCTGTTCCTAACGCTGAGGTATTCTGACCATGTAAAACATAATGGCGACCCCGAGGGAGGGAGGGAGAGAGATGGATGATGGAGGGAACAGTGTCTGGAAAACGAGGCAGTGGTCGGCCCTCGCGAATGCGGGTGCTGGGCACTGAAGATGCATTTGGCGTTGAAGGCGCTAATGGTTGGGGAGCTGATCTGAGGAAAAAGCGGCTTTCAGGCGTGCCGTGGATAGAGCCACGTCCTGAAGTACCTATTGGTTAATGATAATTTTATCCAGACAAGCACTGGTGTCAACAGAAGACAAAGAAGATAACGATATGTTGGGAATATCCCGAGAAGAAGCGAACAGAGATTTATCAAACGGGTAATGAAAGGAGGAACTGTGGTCTCAGTAAAGGAGAACGTCCAAAATCGACCTCAAGGCGAACGTTTTTGACAGAATTTAAATTTGCTGTATTGGATTCGATCCACAATATGGAAACAAGTGCACAAGATAAAACGGAATGTTCCCGTACGGATTCCGTGGCAGAGGTGGGTAGGGGGGTGGGGGCAAGAAAAGACATATTGTGTCCCCTGCAAGCATGTAGTAAGAGTCGAATAATGGGGACTTCGTTTGAAGTGGCAGTGCATCTGCCTAAGAAGCTAAGAACCTAAAGTCTGAATGCAAATAATCTAGCTCTGTAAATCAAATATGCAAGAAAACACTCAGGTTCTGAAACAAAACTAAAGTCCAGAACTGGACGAGCAACCAGAACTTTCCGGCGGAGGTTACAGCTGAAGAACGCAAAGAAGAGGAAGTAAACTCGGAGTGTTATGTCACGTATAGCGGCACAATAGGATGATGATGATGACAGCCTTGACGAGATGATGATGATGATGTTCTCAAACATTAGGATAAAATAATCGACTGGTTTGTAGCTAAAAATTTAAAAAGCAAATAAATAAATAAATAAAGGACATACGCTGAACTAACAAAAATCAGCACAGTATCGTTTTAGCCCTCTGGCAAGTCATAAATAGTATCTTTGTGTCCTGGCAATTTCTCATTGCAATATGTAATTGAAAATACGCCTACTATTTAACGCTAAGTCACAGAATAAAAGAGGCAGCTAATTTTCCCAGTTCATACATATTGATTCCTGTTGTCTTTTCCCGGCATGTACACATCTTATAAAGATTATGAAATCTGACGGCATACAGAAATGGTTCACTGTTGCCTTTGTATGTGTGTCTTTATTATTCTTGAATTAATCCTCCAGCTATGGATCTTTATTTTCCATTAGTGCTTGGGGGATTATTTCAAGAATAGTTTTACTGAAGGCATTTATTTATTCATTCATTGTCTTGTTGTGCCATTATATGCTGCAAAAGGTTCGCTTTATTTTCCCAGTGTGTTTTATCCCCAGAGCTAATGGACTGAAATGGTCGGGGCATTTTGAAAGAATGTCAGAGGACAGAGAAGTAAAAACTGTATACACAAGGGATATGGATGATCATAGACCACGAGGCAGACTAAAAAGAAGACGAAAAGATCATGTCCAGACAGACCTGCAAACACTTGGTGTCACCAACTGGAAAGAGAAGGCCAATCAGAGAGATGAATGGAGGCTGATGATATCTGCAGTAATGAACCATAAGGGCTCGAAATGCCGAAGAAGAAGAAAAGGAAGTTCTGTCCTGTGCAATAACGTGGATGTTTTGGAAGAAATTTCGTCCAGTGCCTTTGGCCCCTCACACCAACGTTCGCCACGAGGTTTGTTTTGGAGGACCTCGTTTTCTCAGTCCACCTTTTCCCCCCAATTTCAGTGCCTTTTTGGTAACTTTTTGTTTGTCTCTTCTCGGAATTTGTCGGGATGTACCGCCATCGTTTGTGTCTTATAACTGTTGATAAAATGGTTGTTTAGACGTTTCTCTAATTTCTTAACTCTTCTTAAAGTCCTCCCTTTTTATGTTCATCATTTTTCTCCTGTATTTGTTTGCGAATGTTTTTAACTCTCCTTTCATGTTTTTAGTTGTTCTAAAATTTTACTGTCTACAGTGAAATTACACTGGGATTGAAAATACGTAACTTGGTTCTAAAACTATACAATTTAGAGTTCCATAGTTTATTGAAGTTCTAAAAGCTGCTGATATCTTGTCAATATATGTAATACTTTCATTCTCTGCGTTTACTAAAGACAGCTAAAGTTGATCTGTTTCCTACTTCAGTGCCCGTTTAAACGAAAACAAGCTTGCAGGAACAGGTTGCGAGACAAAAAAGATGAGCAAGTCAACTCCTACTAGGTACGATGAGTTTCGCAGTACGGAGCACGAATATCTCAAACCGATGTGCTATGATACCGATTTGAGGTTTCAGGTTTGAGCAACGGACCAACTTTATGGCTCAAGGGTAGTAACCCATAAGTGCTCCGTTCTACTTCTAACTAAAGTCTGAGTCCCAAAAAGCTCAGCACAGTGCACAGGCTCTGTAACACCGGCGACGATCCTGAAATACTTTGTGTAGATTTTTCAATTCACAATTTTGCCTGGGCAGCGCCGTTAGCTACTCTTTTCGATTTCCAGCTGCCAAGGAATTTTTTACGTGCTCAACAATGTACACGGGCGTCCGATCCCAATACCCAGAGAGCAAGGGAAATTACTAGGATGTCGATACGGACAACAAGCAACAAGTGCCTGTCTGCTGATTCTCATTTTAAATTCTTGTTATGATTTGTTCAACATATAACCATCTTTCTTGTTTTATAACAGTTAATACCAACGGTTGTCGACAATTTATCTTATTTCCTCGCCTTTTCTTGAATTCACCCAAAAACCATCAGTCAAATTATATATATATTTGTCTTCAGTCAAATTAGATATATATATATATTTGTCTTGCTCAAATCCAAACGCTGAAATATGTGGCACAACAAAATATTACAAAGATCGTTCAATCATTAGGAAACTCAACCTTAGTCCAGATTTAGCAACAAAAGTGGGCAATTTTAGCGTGAGACTTTCGCAATGAGAAAATATTCGGAAAAAAAAAAAAGTGTGCTGGGGGATAAATTCGGCGTGACTGATACAATAATTTAATTTGTGGGATTTCAAAACAAAAGGTTCTTGTAAGACTGAATTGTTTGGTTTTGGTTACAATTGTAGGTTAATTGTTTTAACAGACTACAGAAACTTTTTGTTTGCCTGTTTTGCCTAGACCATTACACATACGGGCATTAAAAACCCTCTCTTCTTCTTCTTTCTTTTGTTTTTCTTTCTTTCTTTCTTTCTTTCTTTCTTTCTTTCTTTCTTTCTTTCTTTCTTTCTTTCTTTCTTTCTTTCTTTCTTTCTTTCTTTCTTTCTTTCTTTCTTTCTTTCTTTCTTTCTTTCTTTCTTTCTTTCTTTCTTTCTTTCTTTCTTTCTTTCTTTCTTTCTTCTTCTTCTCCTCCTCCCCTCTCTCTTCTCCTTCCCTCCTCCTCCTCCTTCTCCTTCTTCTTCTCCTTCTTCTTCTTCTTCTTCTTCTTCTTCTTCTTCTTCTTCTTCTTCTTCTTCTTCTTCTTCTTCTTCTTCTTCTTCTTCTTCTTCTTCTTCTTCTTCTTCTTCGTCGTCGTTCGTCTTCTTATTCTTCTTCTACTTCTTCTTCTTCTTCTTCTTCTTCTTCTTCTTCTTCTTCTTCTTCTTCTTCTTCTTCTTCTCTTCTTCTTCTTCTTCTTTTCCTCATTTATTTTTCAATAAATAGATTGGCAGATATATAAACAGACAGACAGGTATTCAGGCAGGCTAGACAGATAAGCAGAGAGACAGCAGATCGACCACAGACATACATACAAGCAGGCAGGCTGAGAAACAGACGGACAGACAGACGGATCAGGTCATTAATCATTTAGATACATTTTTCTTCAACGTCTACTGCAGTTATTGACATGTCTGCTCCATTTCTAATTCGTATAACACTTTAGTCAGCAAATTCTGTGCTCTGTCGTCTGCTCTCTTCAGAGTAAAGTATTTACTGCTTTTTGCGTCACTAACATCTTACCCAACTGTCATTGGACCGTCTAGATTGATTAACTGCTGTGATTCCCTGGTTGTATATCGACTTCGTTCATCGCTGCACTGGAGGATTAGGTTTTCCTCTGTTTAGTATTTATGTGCACAAATTTTTCTTTTTTCTTTTTTTTTTTTCTTTTTTTTGCGATTTAACTCTTTTGTTTTTATTCGCAGTTAATGTTTTTGTACAATTTTTTTAAAAATATGTTTCTAAACATAACATTTGAGTTGTTGTACCCATTCACTACAGGTATTGTTTGAGATTAAAAAAAAAAAAAAAACTAGACATCGTTTGGGGATAAAGTCAAAATTTTGACATTAGAAATTAGAAATTAAGTAGAGAAGATAAGACGTCAAATATAACTATCCTTTTCTTTAAAACACTTATTACACACACCCCCCCCCACCACCTCACCCACCCATTTCTTAGGAGTTCCCTAATATATCCGTTTGTATATTACACGGCTGATCCGGTTTTATGAAATTTTGTCCTATGTGATTTCTATCTACGATAGGCTAACCATAAGGGCAGCAATGCTGGAGAATAATAATCTACCATAAACTTCTTTCTTCATGTTTACCTCAGTCTCCTCATCCTCTGCTTCATCTTGTTGTTGTTGTTATTGTTGTTGTTGTAACTGTTGGTGTTGTTGTAACTGTTGTTGTTGTTTTTGATGTTGTTGTTGTTGTTATTTCTTCTTCTTCTTCTTCTTCTTCTTCTTCTTCTTCTTCTTCTTCTTCTTCTTCTTCTTCTTCTTATTCTTCTTCTTCTTCTTCTTCTTCTTCTTCTTCTTCTTCTTCTTCTTCTTCTTCTTCTTCTTCTTCTTCTTCGTCCCCACCTCTTCTTCATTCTTCTTCTTAGTTTTCACATATTCGCACTGTCCTCTTTTTCAGTAACCATCAAATAGATCTCTAGTGACTAAGCTGACTATAATGTCTCATATCGTAACCTCTAATACAGCATAGACATGCAGAGACATAATGCACTGATGACATTATATAAATAGGATATAATAGTCTAGGGACACAGTAGACTGGGGACACAGTGGACTGAGGAAATAGTGGACTGAGGACACAGTGGAATGAGGACATAGTGGACTAAGGACATAGTGGAATGAGGACATAGTGGACAAATGACACATTAGACTGGGGACACAGTGGACTGAGGACACAGTAGACTGATGACACAGTGGAATGAGGACACAGTGGACTGAGGACACAGTGGAATGAGGACATAGTGGACTAAGGACATAGTAAATTGAGGACACGGTGGCCTAGGGACACAGAAGACTTAGGACACATTGGACTGAGGACATAGTGGAATGAGGACATAGTGGAATGAGGACATAGTGGACTGCGGACACAGTGGACTGAGGACACATTAGACTGAGGACACAGTAGACTGAGGACACAGTAGACTGAGGACACAGTGGACTGAGGACACAGTGGATTGAGGACATAGTGCACTGAGGACACAGTGGACTGAGGACACAGTGGACTGAGGACATAGTGGAATAAGGACATAGTGGAATGAGGACACAGTGGACTGAGGACACAGTGGATTGAGGACATAGTGGACTGAGGACACAGTTGACTGAGGACACAGTGGACTGAGGACACAGTAGACTGAGGACACAGTGGACTGAGGACACAGTAGACTGAGGACACAGTGGACTGAGGACACAGTGGATTGAGGACATAGTGGATTGAGGACATAGTGGACTGAGGACACAGTAGACTGAGGACACAGTGGACTGAGGACACAGTGGACTGAGGACACAGTAGACTGAGGACACAGGGGACTGAGGACACAGTGGACTGAGGACACAGTGGACTGAGGACACAGTAGACTGAGGACACAGTGGACTGAGGACACAGTAGACTGAGGACACAGGGGACTAGGGACACAGGGGACTAGGGACACAGGGGACTAGGGACACAGGGGACTAGGGACACAGGGGACTAGGGACACAGGGGACTAGGGACACAGTAAAGATAGGACCCAATTTCATTATAATTTGATAGATTCGAGACATAAATGAAAAATTGCTTTAAGGTCCACAAGTTCTCAAGAAAGCAATCAAGTTTTGTTTCCTGTTAAACGATATCGATTCATTTTCTTTTGGCTTCCATCCCACGCTTTCCCCCGAAAGATGACCTCTTCATATGTTATGCCTTGTGTTGTGAGTAATTAGCATCGATTACTTTCGTGCTCCTAAGAACCTTTCCGTACATAAAAATGTGGAGTTTTAATACGATGCACAATGAATGCCCCCCGCCCCCCCCCCCCTTTTTTTTTTCTCTCTCCCAATGAATCAGTAAGTCCTAGACATCTGTCACTGGATTCTTTAGAGCAGGGGTTCTCAACTTTTCTAATGCCGCGACCCTTTAATACAGTTCCTCATGTTGTGGCGACTGCCAACCATACAGTTAATTTCGTCGCTATTTCATAACTTCAATGAAATGTGTTTTTGCGATGGTCTGTGGCGACTCCTGTGAAAGGGTTGTTCGACCCAAAGAAAAAAAAAAAGTTGCAACCCATAGGTTGAGAACCGCTGGCTTAAAGGAACATACAAATGTAGCATCATTGTAACTCAGGATGGGTGTCGTAAGATGCGATAAGGAAAGGATGATGTGAGACAGGATACATCAAACTGTAGAAACTAGCTGCAGCCCTGTTGGCCTTGTTGCTTAACCAGATAGAATGCCTAACCAGATGTAATACTTAATCAGATAAAATGTTTAATCAGATAAAATGCTTAACCAGATATAATACTTAATCAGATAAAATGCTTAATCAGATATAATACTTAATCAGATAAAATGCTTAATCAGATATAATACTTAATCAAATAAAATGCTTAACCAAATATAACGCCTAATCAGATAAAATGCTTAACCAGATAGAATACTTAATCAGATAAAATGCTTAACCAGATAGAATGCCTAATGAGATAAAATGCTTAACCAGATAAAATGCTCAACTAGATAGAATGCTAACCAGGTAGAGTGATTAATCAGATATAAAACTTAATCAGATAAAATGCTTAATCAGATAAAATGCTTAATCAGATAAAATGCTTAATCAGATATAATACTTAATCAGATAAAATGCTTAACCAAATATAACGCCTAATCAGATAGAATGCCTAATCAGGTAGAATGCCTAAACAGATAAAATGCTTAACCAGGTAGAATGCTTAACCAGATATAAAACTTAATCAGATAAAATGCTTAACCAGATAGAATGCTTAATCAGATAGAATGCTTAATCAGATAGAATGCTTACCACTGTCCTTTAGAGACCCAAAAAAAAAAAAAAAAAACCTACTGCCACCACGGCCAGGCCAGCGACAGACTCTCCTTCCCCGAAAGAAAAAAGTTAGTTCAGTATCCTTTACAGGAAGTCGCAGAACCAACCCCAGCATTTTTGGGCGGACAAAAACATACACAAGCATTTATTAACTCATGCTGCCTATCGTGATCAAATTTACAAAGGTTTAAAACCTCACACAATGCGTCACGAATGACTCGCCAAACTGTATTTGTGTATCGGACAATGCAGGTGTTCAAGACAATGCGCGTGCAGATTATCTGGCAGACAAGACAGTTACCACGACCGGTGGGGCACTACTGGATAGGAGTGATGTCATTAATCCCACGCGAGCTGCATATTGCAAAGAAGATCACGATAACAAGCAGGACCCAGTATGCTTGTCCAGGTTGGGCGGACATGGGGGCGCAGCCTCGAGTAGCCGGATATGAACATTACACCAAGGGCACAATACGTCAGGTTAATCAACACAGAACGGGTGTCATAGTCGTTTTACCCCTGTGAAGCTACTGAAGAGGAGATCGGAGCACCTATGGATCTGCTCGGTGTGCTGTGATAATAGTCCTCACTAATCACTAGGGCTTAGGTTTACATTACTGCTGCAGTCGGAAAAGAAAGGGGACATAAGCCTTCAGTGAAGCAAAGGCCATGAAACAACTCAAGCCAAATCGTTGTCTTTTTCTGTCATGTGTAGCTCACTCCATGTCACCCATTCCCTCTGTTCACTTCCTTTTAAATTTCTTTTGTTCGTGTGGGATTTTAGTCTGCTTTATTCCATTGTCCGTGGGTTCCAGTGGAACGGCATACTAGTGGTACTGTTATCATGTTTTCTGAACAGGTGCCCTATTCAGCACCAACGCATTTTTATCAACTCTTGATTCACTGGAATTTGTTTAGTATCTACCCATGCTCTACAAGAGTGATTCTACCATGTCATTTAATTCCTTCTATTCTACGCAGGCACCAGTTAATAAATGTTAGTAGTTTATTAGTAACTGTTAAGCTTTCTCCATGTTTCAGGTTCATACAGTAGTAGTTATTTGACACTAGACAATATTTCCTTAGACCCCTACAAAAGAAACCTGACTTCGAAGCAACGTGTGCAGAGCGAGCTATAAGAAAACCATCGAGAAGCTGCAACCGGCCTTGCAAGTTCATAGAAGCAGCCTGTCTGACGGTCTGACCTGAGCAAACGAAACTAACGCTAAGAAAAAGAAGAAAAAGAAGACATTTGCATAGATTCCCTGCAAAAACGTATCCCCTTTTGTATTCACCCGCATATTCTAGGCTAGATCATGAAAAATAAGGTTTGTTGGCCAGTTCCACTCCAGCGCAAGGCAAACAGCTTGACCACTTCGCCACAGAACCGCCGCCACACCCTCCCCTTGACTCTCGTTAACGTATATTTTCCGTTAGAATAGCAAATGTATATTACCATAAGATAACGGAATGGCGACGCTAACATTTAACCCGCTGACTGAAGTTTTTAACTCTCGCTTCTGTTGAACATTACTTCGTAGTGATGAACCTTGGATACTAGGGAAAAACGCTCCACAAAGTCAAACAATCACTGCTACATGCTTACTGTATTCTGAGGTGCTGTGGAGTATGTAGCGATTTTCACCGGTTTGAGTCATGGCAACCCATTAGGAGGGCGCGGGGGGTATGGGGTGGTAGAAGCAGTACCCCTTAATAAGCGTGTCGCAAAATACCACTAATAATGGTTTGCTGAAATCGGATGCATTGGGCCGAAAGGCGCGGTTTATGCAGCCCAGCTGTAAACTAAAATACAATGTGTCGATCGCCCTTTTAATAGCAAATGTAGAAGAAGAAGAAGAAAAGAGGTCATAAATGTAGAAAATGTAATTAGGGTAGGGCTAAGATAGTTGGGGCCATGACGTTATAAGATGTAGTTGGCAGTGCTATTCCTCGCCGTTTGTCCTTCCCAGTTATCTATCATTGACAGACTGCTACATTAGCTGATAGTTGTCTTACGAAATTGTTAGGCAAAATCAACAGATAACAAGGGTAGAGAAATGCCTTATACTGAGTGGGGTAGGGATAAGAAGAAATATAAGAAGACAGAATGGTGTTTGTAGAAAACTTCACTAGATGGGTAACAAATAATAATACAAGAAAAGACAAGTTTATTAAAATAACAGTTAGGCTAGGATTGTGGAGTGTTGACTGCTATAACTGACTGTAGAAAAACAGAAGAAGGAGGAGGGAGAGGAAAGAAGGATGAGGTAGATGAACAGGAAAAGTATGAAGAAAAAAAAAAAACGAAGCAAAAGGAAGAGTAAGAGGGAGAAAACTGAAGAAGTGTAGTAGTAGTAGGTATAAGAAGAAATAGAAAGAAGTGGATGTGCAGGAAAGCGTCAAGAGTGGGGAAATTATGTTTTAGATGAAAAGATGTGGTAGTAGTAGTAGTAGTAGTAGTAGTAGTAGTAGTAGTAGTAGTAGTAGTAGTAGTCGTAGTAGTAGTAGTAGTAGTAGTAGTAGTAGTAGTAGTAGTAGTAGTAGTAGTAGTAGTAGTAGTAGTAGCAGGAGGAGGAGCAGCAGCAGCAGCAGTAGCATTAGTAGTAGAAAAAGATTATCTCGAAGAGGAGAAAGGAGATAAGAAAGAGAAAAAAGGAAGAGGATTATACAAAGAAGAAGAAAACAGAGGAGGAGGAAGAAAAAAAGGGAGTTGGAAAGAGTAGAAGTGGTAGATGTGGTGGGGGTAGGAGAGAAGGGGGGGGGGGGAGGTGGAACAAGCTGTAAGAAAAATAGCAAGAACCAGAAGAAAAGCAGACCGATCGCAGTAGCCTTCCCTACATCAGATGCAGACCCGCCATATAAGCAAACCATTTCATTGGCGGGGATATCTCTAAAACGGGCCAATCCCATACTTTGGAAATCCGGGTACGCTATGGACAATCTCAACCCACTAACCTTAAAATAATCAAAATTAAGAGAAAATGACCGAGCGACAAATATTTTAACAGTGGGACAAATACTTTAACAGTGCAACACTAAAAAATAACGCAGAATATAGCGTATCAATACTCATATAATTTAACACTGAGTAGCACAGCAAGCTGAGTTGAGTCAAGAATTGACATCACAGCACTCGGCGCATTCCCATGCGTGTTCCATCCTCATCTTCAGCAGCCGGCCAATTATTTGGTTCAGGAATTCAAAGCGCACACAGACATAAACATAATCTAGATTATTTCTGGTAATTTGTTTCATCAGATTATATTAAAAAAAAAAAAATTCTACATGTGTTGTTTGCTGCTCCCGAGAATGTTGCACTTTATAATGGCAGTGTCACTGGTTCTGCATTCTTGCATCGGTTCAGAAGAAAACAAGGTAGGTTGGATTATATATATTCTTTGGTTATTAAATTTACGATTAGAATAAATTACATGACCTCCTAGGTGCGTCGAGGCCAACCTTGGCATTTTTGATGGTTCATTGGGTTTACTTGTTGATTTCAGCAGTTTGCCATTTCTTTCTTAACAGTGCAGCAGCGAAACTGTTGTCAAAATCAAAGAAAATCAGTCGAGAGAATCGACTTCACTGAATCTAGTTTTATTCCATGGGGCTCGGTCTCTTTCCGCAGAACGGCTAGCTGCCTACCGAAAGTGCCGCACACAGCACGAACTCTGTAGCTCCGGCGACGATCCCCGGTGATAGCCGTATAAACTGCACTCGTGAACTGAAAGGCGCAGCCGTGAAACGAACCTACAACTCTCAGAGCGCGAGGCAAACGGCTTCACCACCTCATCACGGAGACCCAATGTCAAAATCAACGGAAAGTGGTCTGCTATCAAATCCCTTATAACTGACCTCCGACCCTGGTATGGCGGTTTGTGAAACTGTATTTACAACCCAAGGTGCATGGACACTGAAAACTTGACAGTTTCTCGTACCAAGCCACACCAACTTGTGTGAGAATGGAGGTGGGGGCAGTAAAGACAGTTTCTCGTACCAAGCCACACCATCTTGTATGAGAATGGAGGTGGGGGCAGTAAAGACAGTTTCTCGTACCAAGCCACACCAACTTGTATGAGAATGGAGGTGGGGGCAGTAAAGACAGTTCCCCGTTTAGGTTCCGGTGCCCCGGTGTTGGGAAAACATGAATAGACCAACTGCCTACCAAAAAGCATGTCGTAAGAGTCGACTAAATTTGTCGGAGTGAATCTGCATGAGAGGCAAGGAGCAAACAATAAACGTAAAAATTAGTCAGATTTGTAAAATGGATGTGCACGCAACACTCCAGTTCTGGGACATGACTAAAGTCTAGACGTGAACGAACAGCCAGAACTTGCCTCTGGAATTTACAGCCGGTGAACGCGAAGATGAAGAAGAAAAAGAAGAAGAAGAAGAAGAAGAAGAAGAAGAAGAAAAAGAAGAAGAAGAAGAAGAAGAAGAAGAAGAAGACGAAGACGAAGAAGAAGGAGAAGAAGAAGAAGAAAAGTCGTTTTTTTTTTTTTTTATGGCTTGAGAGGAGCATTGTCCGACAATTTGTAAAGGACTCGATGAGCATGCTTTGGAAAATAGAAACTGGCCTTCTGTGCGTAAGTGAGTTGCATCGCTTGACACGACAGGTGAGGTGGAAATCACGTTTTTTCTTCTTCAGGGATATTGAGGTGTGGGGGGTAATTAACAGGCTGATAGACTGGCTGCTGCCTCTCCTCTAGTGTTGCACTACTTTCTGATAAAAAGGACATGCTGAAGGCCTTCTGAGATAATGTTGCAACAGAACAGGAGAAAAACCAATCATAGAAAGCCTAATTCGGCGATGGGTGGGTGGGGTGAATAAAGGTTCTTAAAGATATTCAAACACCTAGTTGGAAACACAGACTGACTTTAGATCATGTTGCAAATGGTACCATTAGCATGTTCACTCTTCACTGGCAACCGATGAAGGAGACGGAGCAAGTATGGGAATGTACCGAATGTAGTGATCTCAATTCTTGATTCATTTACTAACTGACTGGCTGGCTCATTTACAACCCTAGCCAAAAACACTGGAATATTTTTAGTTTAGAATCACATTCGTGGACTCTTTCCCTGTATGTTCTAGGGCCACATTGTGGGGAAAAACATGAATAGATAAAGTGCCTCTTTAATAAGCTTGCAGTAAGTCTTCACATAGATCTGATAAACACTTGTTTTATTTAAATGTGAGGCTTCTAAAGCCCTAAATTATAGTAGCAACGAAAATACTTGTATGGTTGGGGGTCGCTACAACATGAGGAACTATAGTAAAAGGTCACGGCATTAGAAAGTTTGAAAACCATGTAGAATAAAGCTCTGTGGTCATACTGATTTCAAACAAACACATAGTAATTTGGTAAACATCAAAAACTTAATATATTTTAGGCTTTCAAACACGTTTCCAAATTATCCTGATGACGAACACACCTGGTATCGAACACAAAGAACTGCAGAGAAAGTTTCAATTGTGTGGTTCGCGTTTCAACACCCATCAGTGGTAATTTAAAAACCTGTGCATGTCACGCGTCGATTGGGTGACTGTGTAGTTACCAATTATCGCATGATGTGGTCGTTGGCAATCAAAGAGTTAACTGGTGGTTTCCTTTGAAATCGAGTGCATATGCCTGAGAGGCAAGGAACCAAAAGCCTGCATACAAACAAAACTAGTTCTGGAATAAGCCTAAATTCAAGAGGTGGACGAACAACCATAACTTTCCTCGGTAGTTTACAACCTGTACACGCAAAGAAGAAGAGTATTCCTAGACTTCAAAAATGGCTTTTTGTGCTGGTGGCACAGGGGCTTTTTATGCTGGTGGCACAGGGGCTTTTTATGCTGGTGGCACAGGGGGCTTTTTATGTTGGTGGCACAGGGGGCTTTTTATGCTGGTGGCACAGGAGGCTTTTTATGCTGGTGGCACAGGGGGCTTTTTATGTTGGTGGCACTGGGGCTTTTTATGTTGGTGGCACTGGGGCTTTTTATGTTGGTGGCACAGGGGGCTTTTTATGCTGGTGGCACAGGGGGCTTTTTATGTTGGTGGCACTGGGGCTTTTTATGCTGGTGGCACAGGGGGCTTTTTATGTTGGTGGCACAGGGGGCTTTTTATGCTGGTGGCACAGGGGGCTTTTTATGCTGGTGGCACAGGGGGCTTTTTATGTTGGTGGCACAGGGGGCTTTTTATATTGGTGGCACTGGGGCTTTTTATGTTGGTGGCGATGGGGCTTTTTATGTTGGTGGCACAGGGGGCTTTTTATGCTGGTGGCACAGGGGGCTTTTTATGTTGGTGGCACTGGGGCTTTTTATGCTGGTGGCACAGGGGGCTTTTTATGTTGGTGGCACAGGGGGCTTTTTTATGCTGGTGGCACAGGGGGCTTTTTTATGTTGGTGGCACAGGGGGCTTTTTATGTTGGTGGCACAGGGGGCTTTTATGTTGGTGGCACAGGGGGCTTTTTTATGCTGGTGGCACAGGGGGCTTTTTATGCTGGTGGCACAGGGGGCTTTTTATGCTGGTGGCACTAGGGGCTTTTTATGTTGGTGGCACAGGGGGCTTTTTATGCTGGTGGCACAGGGGGCTTTTTATGTTGGTGGCACAGGGGGCTTTTTATGTTGGTGGCACAGGGGGCTTTTTATGCTGGTGGCACAGGGGGCTTTTTATGTTGGTGGCACCGTGGGCTTTTTATGTTGGTGGCACCGTGGGCTTTTTATGTTGGTGGCACAGGGTGATTTTTATGTTGGTGGCACAGGGGGCTTTTTATGCTGGTGGCACAGGGGGCTTTTTATGTTGGTGGCACAGGGGGCTTTTTATGCTGGTGGCACAGGGGGCTTTTTATGTTGGTGGCACAGGGGGCTTTTTATGTTGGTGACACAGGGGGCTTTTTATGATGGTGGCACAGGGGGCTTTTTATGTTGGTGGCACAGGAGGCTTTTTATGTTGGTGGCACAGGGGGCTTTTTATGTTGGTGGCACAGGAGGCTTATGGTGTTAGACTTATATTTGGATACGTCATTTCACACTCGGTTGATGATAGATATGGTCAACATCACATTGACCGCCTTTACGTCTCAGAAAACTACCCGGGCTGGCTCACCGTGGAGCTTCAAGGCGCTTAAGCCTTGTTTAAGTGCGTAATAATGATGATGATGATTTAATGAATGGCAACAAAATGTAACAAAATAATTAAAATAATATCAGGAAATATAAACATCAAGGAAGATTGGCTGATAAACAGCATCCCGTCTCGGAAGTTGAAATATTTTGGTCTTGTCAAACGCCACGACGGATTGGAAAAAATAAATATAGCAGAAGACATGGTACCAGAAAGGAGGGGCAGGGGCCGACCGACGAAGATGGGCACAGGATATAAGTGACTCCTTGAGTGTGAAAGTGCATGAGGCGGGAGAGCTGGCGAGAAACCGAGTTTCTTTTAGGCAGACCGTGATGAGAGCAACGTTCTGCAAAGAACCTGCTACATGATATATATATATATATATATATATATATATATATATATATATATATATATATATATATATATATATATATATATATATATGTTTGTTGTTGACACCTTTCTGTCTTTCCATACGATATTATTGTGCCATAAGGAGGTGGGGAAACTACAATCTATATTGATGGCGAATGTGGCTTGCAAGGCCAGCAACCGACAAGAAAAGTTTTCTAAAGTGGCTGCATGGAAAATCGGGACCATATTTTTTAATTGCATTTTTTTTTTCTCAATCGCTCAGCTCTTAGTCTACCTGCAGTCACCTTCTATTTTGCCTCTGAACCCCTCCTGATATTTTCTCTTCTTGCAATGCGATCTGTGTCATCGTGTTCCCATGATTTTACCTCAATACCTGTTTAATTCATGTCCAGCTTGCATACGTCTCTGTAACAAAGCAGCGGTCGACCAAGAGATCTTTTGCCTGTCTGTAATTCACAATAGAGGGTGTACTTTACATATATATATTTATATCAAATAAAATGAATACATTACATAAAATGTTCCACACCGGGTACAACCTGACCTTACTACGCCACTGCATATGGCTAGGGGTAACCGCCCAACCTCCTAATAGATATTCTCGGCTGGGTAGCGGGGGTGGGAGGTGCTTAAGAGAGTTAAGCACGCAAATTCCTACGCCTCTGGCCATGGGTTAAGCTCCCACTATTGCCTTAGCTGCAGGCGCTAAAACTACTAAGCCATAATTACCTTCTGAAATAAGAGGAACCTCAGGCAGGGAACTCCGAAAGAAGAACAAACTGCGAAATCTGAACAGAATGATGAAGACTGAAAACTGAATCCACAACCTTCAGAGTTGTAGACGAAATGTCTTGACCTCACCTCAGGAAAGATCACTATGGCAAGCTGTTAAACCAGCGGTTTTCAACCTGGACGTTGAGACCACTAAAGGTGGCTCAAGGATTTTTCAAGGGGCGCCAAACCATTTTGAAATTTAGTGCATTTGTGCTTATAGTAATCAGTTATATAAACTTTTGTTTATCTATATATAAAGGACATTATGTTGTTTGATACTGATTTAGGTGGATCTCTTTCTCCAAGTTCTTGCTCATAGTGCTTTGGATTTTTCTCTCCGTCCTTTTTTTTCCCCAGTCACTTTTTTAGTTGGGGAAGGGGGACATGGTGCTCTTGCAGCAATATATTCAAAGGTGCGAGCCGCTCGTAGGCATGGTTGACAACCTTAGTGTGGCCTTACATAATATTATCATAAAGCTGCCACAAACCTGCCACAGAGACACATATCAGGCAGAAGAGGTGAGTGAACCAATAAACGCAATTATGATGAAAGAGTTGAAATAGATGACTGAACATTTTCATCTGTTGTCAATTATTCCTGCAAACAGCTATTTCAGAGGGAAAAACAGAAAGCACCAAAAAAAAAAAAAAAAAAAAAAATATCAACAGACCGGACAAAACCACTAACTATTTCTTTAGACTACTTTCCTGGAAAGGATGTGGGAAGAAAAATAAACGGGGGAAAGGGGAGGGGGGGGGGGGGGCGTAAAGACAACCCAGATACACGATCAGAATTAAAAACACAAATAAAAGCGTCATTACGTAACGGTAGACAAAAATGTAGGTGCTAGCAACTATGATCAACCGTAATTAAATGAAAAGCAATACAAAAGTTGCGTCTTTGCATATATATATATATATATATATATATATATATATATATATATATATATATATATATATATATATATTATATATATATATATATATATGTGTGTGTGTGTGTGTGTGTGTGTGTGTGTGTGTTTGTGTTAATGGTCCGTTTGTCGCTAACCTCTAACCTCCGAAACTTCTTAACCGATTGCTTTGAAATTTTCATACAACGCTGCATTCGAATATGCGCGAATTTTTATATAATAGTGTCGCACAAGTACGAACTAAATAGCTCCAGCGACGATCGTATTGGCATCTTGATTTTGTCCTTTTAAATAGTCATCCTCCTCTCAGGAACGGATTAATGATGAATATTGGAGTTCCACTGTGTGTGTGTATATGTGCGTGTGTGTGTATGTATGGAGAGAGAGAGAGAGAGAGAGAGAGAGAGGGGGGGGGGTGAAAGTTGTGCTAAATAACAAATAAATATAATCTTTTTCTTCTTAAAGTCCATGCCGTGTGGCCTTGGTAGTCATGTCTTTCGAAAAACGTCTGTCTCGATCAACTCCGACACAGATGATCTTCCATCACATGATGTCAAACCGTTCAGCATCTGTTCTCTCGGTCTGCTTCTGCCTCTCCTCCCCGCCAACTTTCCTACCGTCCCGACGTACTCCAGTTTTCTCCTTCTCATCGCATAAACAAAGAATGTAGATTGTCTCTTTCTGATGTGGTAAATCAGTTCTCTTTCAAGACGTCCTTATTACAAATGAGTACAATAATGTGTTTTAAATCACACCAGATACATAAACACGTCCTTTAAAAAATTAGAACTTTTGTACATGTTTTTTTTTTTTTTTGGGGGGGGGGGGGGGGGGGAGAGCGCTCTTAGTGTCCTTCACGTATGGGGCAGGGGGAGGTGTCTAACTGGATGCTAAAAAGGCCTATGCCCCGCTTTTGTGTCGGCTTACGAGTACCATTAACATATACCAGTATAAATATTTAGACAGAATGTGACAAGTGCTCGATGTAAAATTTCAACCGGAACAGACAATCCGAAAAACCGACCGACAGACAGATAATTTATAATTAAAAGGGATCAGGGGACGGTTTTGGGACACAAAGAACGGGAGGTTGAAAGGCTGAGACAACTGTCATTGTCTGATCGTGTGACAGGGAGTTGACGTTTGGGAGAACATTGTGTCAACTGGGAAGACTGAAGGCTGTCTGCGATGTTAGCTTTGCTAATGAATCGTTCTTTTGTTTCTCTCCTTTGTTGTTTCTTTTTCATTACCCATCATTTCTATGTCTGTCCATTCTCTTTTGTTTTTCTCCTCATCTCTGTGTCCGCCCTCTCGCTGCCTCTTATATTTCTTTCTTTCTCTCTCTCCGCTCACACCGACTCTTCTATATTCGTCGAACTCACTCCTTCTCTGATTTCTTTCCGAATTCATTTTTCTCTGCATCTGTTTCACTCTCTTTTCTTTATCTCAGTAATTTTCCCCTGCACACTTCTCCTCTATATGTTTCTTACTTTCACTCTGTATCATTTACTTAAATTCTTACACTTTCAGCTCATTATCTATCTCAACCCTTCTTCTTCTCTCTCTCTCTCGCCCCCCCCCCCTCTTGCCCATATCTATCTCTTTATTTCTTTTCTTTCCCTCTCTTATCACAAGAATTATGACGGGCGCAAAAATGTTCAACGGTGACACGGAGACAACAAGAAACACCCAAAATAATAATTGCGATTTATTTAATAGAAAAATAAAGAAGAATTACAGGAATATTGGGAGTAAGCAAATGCAGAAAATAACAAGAGACAAAGGTAAAACAATGAGATAAGAAAATAAATACGTACATGAAGAGCTATTGTGAAACGAAACAATAATGATTCCCAGGTGAAATAGAGAAGAAAGTCGTATACGTGAAAAAGAAAGGAAACAATGTATTGTACGATAGCGAAGATAAAAACATATGACCTCAAGTTAAAAAAAAAAAAAAAAACTACCGATAAACACCTGCTGTTTAAAAAAAAAAAAAAAGCGACACAATTTCACTTCTTCATTATGCTTCATGCACAGCTACCATTTGTCATGACTGCCACAGATGATAGAACTCTCTTCTGTTTACAATGGACCAGAATGACATGGATAATAAAATGTGTACTCATGATGTGTGCACTCCAAAATACGGTCGACCGCGAGCGGCTCCTGTCACATTCTTTAGTTTCCGGATTTTCCCGACGACATGCACCATAGAGCACTTATTATCATAGAGCACTAGCTGTCTGATTAATTTTAACCTGGCTGAGCCATTAATTATTGTTGCGATTAGTTATAATAGGGGTTATATTTTAATCTGGTTAATAGCCATTCATTATGATTTCGGTTAATTGCCTTTGGTTAACAAAGACTTTCATTGGAATTTGCTAGTCGTTTGTTCAGAAAGGTCAATTCCGTGTCAACGTTGGCGGGTGATGAAAGCTTTCACTTTGTGTGTCCATTAAAGAGTTGGGTTATATAATCAGTCTGTTGTTGCAATTCTGTTTTAAAAGAATAGAAAAGAAGGAAAAATGAAGATGGGGGCTGAGGAGGGCTTCAGGGGGGGGGGGCGGCAAAGCAAGATATTGACTAATAAAGTTAGATAAATGGAGATAGATAAATAGATAGATAGATAGAGAGAGAGAGAGAGAGAGAGAGAGAGAGAGAGAGAGAGAGAGAGAGAGAGAGAGAGAGAGAGAAAGAGAAAAGGGGTGGGGGTACAGAAAGGTAGAAAGAAAAAGGGACGAAAAAATGATAATAACAACAAATTATATAATTAGTTGTAATATTAGTAGTAGAAAAGTAGTCGTAGAGTAGTAGAAATAGTAGTAGTATTAGTAGGAGTAAAGAAGAAGTAATCAAACTTTGAAAAATTAAAACTGATGGAATAGATCTACCAAAAATAAAGAATATGTAGTGGCAGCAAATAGCAGCTATAAGAATTAACAACTGTTTAGGTACATTTCAGAGCATAAAGAAGGGCGTACGACAAGGATGTGTACTGTCACCTGATTTGTTTTCACTATACAGTGAATATATAATGAGATATTTTATTGATATGCACGAAACTGTGGTTGGTAAGCACAATTTACGTTATGCTAATGACACAATAGCAACAAGTCAGAAATAATTTCAGGAAATGATAGACATTGTGGTGGTAGAAAGTGGAAGAATGGGCTTTAGTTTGAATAGTGGGAAGACAGAAGTAATGGTGGTATCCAAGAAAAGAATTATTCCTAAATGTGTAATAAAAGTCAATAGTGTTTTTTTTTGGGGCCAGTAATGAAATTTAAATATCTGGGCACATGGATAACATTAGATGGAAGATGCATAACTGAGATAAGAAACAGAATAGGACAGGCGAAAACTGCATTTTATAAAATGAAGAAAATTTTATGCAATCTATCTTTGACATTGAGGGTTTAAAAAAAAAAAAGAATTCTTGCTTGCTACACACATCCAGTTTTAACATATGGCCGTGAATCCTGGACGATCGGTAGGCAGGCCAAACAATTTCTTGAGACCTCAGAGACATGGTTTAACAGACGAATGCTTAGAATACCTTGGGCAGCCAAAAGGAGCCACCAAGAGGTTTTGAAAGAGGCGGGAGCCCGGAGACAACTTATCACAGACATCAGAAGGAGACAATCAACATTTTTCGGCCATGAGAAGAGGGAAAATAGAACATGTTGTGACCATTGGAAAAGATATGTGGAAGGAGGGATAGAGGAAGACAACGAGAGAAGATTCTTGACAGTCTTGTTGCATAGCATGGAGGTGTGTCAGCAGACGAACTGTTACATGCTTCTGGAGATCGCAGATGTTGGAGAGGCATGATTGCCTACGCCAGTCAGCAAGGCCACTAATGACGAATAATAGTAGTACTCAGTAATTAGTATAAGTAGTAGTAGGAGCAGCAGCAGCCGCAGCCGCAGCAGTAGTAGAAAGGCCATCGTCGTCGTGGTAGTAGCAACAGTGGCAGTAAAAACAGTAGCGGCAGGTAGTGGTAGTACTGGTGGTGGCTGCAGTAGTATTAGTAGCAAAAGTAGCAGAAACAAAAGTAGTAACTGTAGTCACAGTAGTGGTAGTAGTAGTATGGGTGGCGGTGATGATGATAGTAGTATGTTTGATCACCAAATCTATCTATCTATCTATCTATCTATCTATCTATCTATCTATCTATCTATCTATCTATCTATCTATCTATCTATCTATCTGTCTGTCTGTCTGTCTGTCTGTCTGTCTGTCTGTCTGTCTGTCTGTCTGTCTGGCTGGCTGGCTGGCTGGCTGGCTGGCTGGCTGGCTGGCTGTCTGTCTGTCTGTCTGTCTGTCTGTCTGTCTGTCCGTCCGTCCGTCCGTCCGTCCGTCCGTCCGTCCGTCCGTCCGTCTGTCTGTCTGTCTGTCTGTCTGTCTGTCTGTCTGTCTGTCTGTCTGTCTGTCTGTCTGTCTGTCTGTCTGTCTGTCTGTCTGTCTGTCTGTCTGTCCTTTCGTCTGTGTTTGTTTATGTTTTCGCTGCATTCCCTTGATCTCTTCTAGTGTCTATTTTTGCATGATGTGTCTGCCTCTCCAAGTCTTTTGTCTCTCTGTATGCCCTCTCTGCCTCTCAGCATGATTTTAAACCTCTACAGCCCCCCCACAAACACTCCGTCTCTCTCTCTCTCTTTCTCTCTCTCTCTCTCTCTCTCTCTCTCTCTCTCTCTCTCTGTGTGTCTCTTTCCTTCTGTTTATCTCGGTGCCTCATTTTTGTTGTATATTTCTATTTTTCGCGACCCTTTTTTGTCTCTCCGTACTCTGCCCCTCCTGGGTCTTCTCTTGCCCTTTTTGTTCATCTCTGTACTCTCAACACTCCCTCCCCCATTTTTGCTCCCGTCTCTCTCTGACTTAGTTTCCACGAGTCAGTCTTTGCTTCTCTGCTTCTCTCTTTTCTACCCCCCCCCCTCTCCTTTCTTTAAATATGACCCCTTGTCTCCCTGTTTCTTTCATTCTCTACTTATCTCTCCACATTAAAGGAACAGGAAATAATCGTAATAAAAATCAAAATTAGTAGCATTGGAAAGCTTAGCTGACCCGCCTAACAGAAACAGATTGTCAGGGCACCGTTTAATATAAAGTTAATTGAAACCTAGTTGTACCCGTTCATCTCATGAAACCAACTAATCTTCTTAATTGATTCAGCATCCAGCAACATGACATTGCTTGTCCATCACTGAACATTAAACAGAGATTTAAGAGAAAACACTACAACATAAGTATTGGGTAACTACCAGCGGCAACGTGGTAAACTAACAATGTTATTGTCATTATGCATCAGTGGTGGTAGAAAGTGTTAAAACAGGCCTCAGTTTGAAGAATGGGAAGACAGAAGCAATGGCGATTTCCAAGAGAAGAATAGCTCCTAATGTATTATAAACGTTAAAAGTGTCATTTTAGGACAAGTACAGCAATTTTAAGTATCTAGGCACATGGATAACAACCAACGGATGATTTATCGCAGAGTTGAAGAACAGAGTAGAACAAACCGGAACTGCATTTTGTCAAATGCTTAACATTCTATGCAATAAACCCGCGTCACTGGAGGTTAGGGAAAGAATTCTCGCATGTTATGTAGAGCAAGTTTCAACACACGGTTGTGAACCCTGGACAATTAATAAACAGACCGAACAATACCTTGAAGTCTCGGAGATGTATTTTTACAGAAAAAATCCTTAGAATTTCTCGATCTACTAAAAAGAATAAGCCGGATGTTTTGAAAGAGGTTACTGCTCATAATCATCAGAAAGAGATAGTCAGAACTTTTTGGTCATGTTATGAAAAGAGGGAAACTGGAACATGTTGTGACAACTGCAAAGGTATGTGTAAAGAGGGACAGATGAAGACAACACTAGAAGTCGCTTGACAGCCTTTTATCATAACATGGTAGAGGTGTCAATAACTTTAACAGCCACCACTTCATTTTCGCCCTTTGTTAATGCATTTTCGTGTGTATGTTTGTGTGTTTATGTATGTGTGAGAGAGAGAGAAAGAGAGAGAGAGAGTGTGTGTGTATGTTTGTGCTCATGTGTCTGAGAAAGAAAGAAAGAGAGAGAGAGAGAGAGAGAGAGAGAGAGAGAGAGAGAGAGAGAGAGAGAGAGAGAGAGAGAGAGAGAGAGAGAGAGAGAGTAATCTGTGCATTCCAGCAACATAATCCACTGAAAGACGACGCACCGCCTGACATGCACTTCGATTTATAAATTGTCCTTTGAATCAAATGTATAACAAATTAAAGCAGTTTAAAAAAAATATTTACGGCAAATTTAAATTATATACATAACTGTCTGTACACCGGGTAAACAAAATTACTTGGCGTGAAGGATATGAGTGCACCGTTGTTTGCCTAGACTGTACGTTTTAATAATAAACAAATAACCAAGATTGAAAGTGTCAATAATCGGAAAAAGAATTTATATGCACAAGTGTGACAAGAATTATACCGAGACCGTGCAGCCCTATTTATTAATGTTCTATGTTTATGCTGTTCAAAGCGTAGTACACTAGTGTTGGTGCTCCATGTTTATGCTGTTCAATGAGCAGTGAATTAGTGTTACTGTTCCATGTTTATGCTGTTCAAAGCGTAGTACACTGGTGTTACTGCCCCATGTTTATTTTGTTTACAGCGTAGTGGAATGGTGTTCCTGTCTTATGTTTTTGCAATTAAAAAAGTAGTGGTCTGGTGTCACTGTTCTGTGTTTATGCTGTTTAAACAGTAGTGGACCTGTCTCTGTCTATCTTCCTTTATCCCACCAGGACATCACACAAGCAATAAATATTCTATGACACAAGGTGCCACCATGTGGATGAGGATCACCAGAGGAGAGCTCCCAGAAACCGCGTTTAGCCATTGGACCATATTTATGTTCGAGCTATATTGCGGCCTCTGACAAGAGCCAGAGTATGGCTGTACATAAAATTAAATTTACCCCGCGAAGGGATGACAAAATAACCTTAAGTGGACTTGTATTAGAGTGGTGGACTGCATAACTGGCTAATGTTGCAATGCCTTTTCAGTCATATGCAAGGTCTGACAATTAAGTAATGAGACTAATTCCATAAAATTAATTAACAGTTGGAGATATAACCTGTAGTTTATTTAAAGTAAGCGACTTGTGCCCCAAGTGGCACGATCTAACAAACACTGGAACGACCTCTGTAGTTCTTCTGTTGTTATGGCCTTTAAAGTCGATGTTACAGTCCTTTGGAGACAGATCTGGGGAATAGGATGGAAGGCTGAGAACACATACTTGTTTTTGGGCCAACAATTCTTGTTTTGATGATGTCTCTTGGGTAGTCAATCCGCTGATGATTTTGGTCATCAGATAACGAATGTGGTACAAACCGGCAAGAAACCTTTTTTCTTGCCAAAATCTTACAATACAACGTTATGAATGGTCTCTCTATTAACACCAGATTCGTCTGCCATCATCCTCACAGTAAAACAAGGATCTTCTTGTATCTGTTCTCTGACTTTTGCAATGAGTTCATCATTACGAACAGAAATTTAGCGTCCAGGTCTACGTGCATTAGTAATCATTTCCACACCACTTTTGGATCGTGAACACTACCTGAAAATGTGTGCAGGAATAAACTATTATACACATAAACTTGTTGCGTCAATTGAACTATTTCAATGGCGCTTTTTCTGAGTTGGAAAAAGAATTTAATGTTAGCTTTTTCCTCCATGCGAATTACGTAATAATGCACCTCTGACTAGGTCAACAAAATGGCGGCTTGTTTGATGTGTGATTAGCGAGTGGCGATGAAAAGTTGCCAAATCATAGATAAAAGATGCCCTTTTAGATTCCATGCTTTGCTTCGTAGATGGCATTTTTTTCTTGGCTATAATAAAATCATACCTATTACTTAATTGTAGTCCATGACATTTGACGCTGGTCACAGGTTGACTGCGGTCTTTTGTCTCAAGTATTGTCAGCAAAATAATCCATACATGGTATATCAGGAATAGCCGTCCGTGGGCATATTGTTAACAAGCTGCGATGTAGTTCTGATTGCTGAAAATGAAACACAACTGCAAAAAATGACGGATATAATTTTAACATGAAAACAATGGTCTTAGTTTGAACAGCAGAAAAACAGAAGTTGTATTAATTACCACCAATAAAAAAAAAAAAAAAAACCCTCCCAAAATGCAACATAGAAGTAAATGAGACAAACCTCAAGCAAGCTGATATGTTTGACTGACTGACTGACTGACTTTCTACCCCACTAGGACATCACACAAGCGATAAACACCCGATGACACAAAGTGCCACCATGCGGATTAGGATCACCGTGGAGAGGTCCTAGAAACCGCGTTCAGACAATTGGCCACATTTATGGCCTGCCTATATTGCGGCCCCTGGCAAAAGCCAGAGTGGGGCTTCAAATAAAAAAAATTACGTCCTAAAAAGGAGCTAAGGAATAAATATTGCGCTGATATGTTTAAGTACTTCAGTATCCTGATAACATCAAATGAAAGATGTATTAAGGAAGCTAAATAACGAATAGCTCAAGCAAAGGTAGTATTTAAAAAAGAAAAGAATATTTTATGCAATCTTTGTTTGTCAATTAAGACAAGAAAAAGAATTCTTAAAAGTTGTATAAATCCCAAATTAATATACGGATGTGAATCATGGACAGTTAATAAAGTAGTGAAAACTTATTTAGAAGCTGCAGAGACATGGCTTTATAGACGAACTAGCTGTACCCGGCCACGCGTTGCTGTGACCAAGAATGGTGAAATGGAGAGGAAAGAAAATAGCTCTCAGCTAACAGCGTCTGTCATATTCCCACCCCCCCCCTCTCCCCTTGACCCAGCCTGTCTCCCTCTCCGAAGGATTGAAAAATCATCCATGACGAAATTATAAAAATAGAAAGAATATTTTTAGCTCTCTCAGCTAACTGTGTTTGGCATAACCCCCCCCCCCCCCTCGTCTTCCACCAATCATATCTTCCTCTCCGTAGGATTGAAAAATCATCACCTGGCGATATTATTAAAATAGAAATAGTTAGGAAAAGAAAACATTAAAATAATATTTTAGGCTGTCCCATCTAACTGTGTCTGGCATAACCCTTTCCCTCCCCCCCCCCCCCAAGCATATCTCAATCTTCGAAAGATTGAAAAATCATCACTTTGTGAAGTCATATCTCCCTCTCTGAAGGACTCAAAAATCACCCATGGCGAAATTATTAAAATAGAAATAGTTAAGAAATGAGAACCTTAAAATAATATTTTTAGCTCTCTCAGCTAACTGTGTTTGGCATAACACCCCCCCCCCCCCCTTTTTTTTTTCCACGAATTATATCTCCCTGAAAAATCATAACCTGGCGATTTTATTAAAATAGAAATAGTTAAAAAAGAGAACATTAAAATAATATTTGAGAGAACTTTAGAACAATATTTTAGGCTCTCTCAGCTAACTGTGTCTGGCATAACCCCCCGCCTCCCCCACCCCATCATATTGACCTCTCTGAAGGATGGGAAAGTCACCATGTGACGAAATATTGTAACTAAATTGAGCTTGGCATCCGTGTCCACCCAGACTTAAATATGTAGCATTAACTTGTACTGAGAAGTAAATGTAGCCAGTGTAACATCTACCACATCACCCATTCAGTACCAGTACTACTGCAACCACTACCACCACCACCATCACAACAACAACAGCAACAACAACAACAACAACAAAAACTGTCACTACAGTCTGTGTAGGTTGGGGTAGAAAAGAGGAGTTAGCGCCGTATGCTGTCGCCACGGACTATTTAGTTTAATGTTGTCCCCGACATAGAAATAAAAAAGAATTCATCACGTAACCAGTGAGGGAACCCACAGTAAAAAGTACACTATACTCACGAATAGCGGAGAAAAATACCCCGCACACGTCATCTCTCCCTCTGCGAAGGAGTGATTTTTAACTGACTTTGGCATCCGAATCCACCTAAACTAAACTGGACTGTAAGCCGCGTAAAGGATGGAATACTTAAAACTATACAAATAAGACTGAAGAGTTTAGGTCAGATATCACAGCCTAGCTGTAAACCACAACACAACGTGCCAACGGCCCTCTCGAGGGCGAACGAAGATTACCCGTGACATGGCCATTGAGCATCACGTCGCCGCTGTCGCAGGCTAGCTGTAAACCCCAAAACCGAAAAAGGCGTAGATATCGCAGTCTAGCCATAAACCCCAACACAACGTGCCAGCCGCCCAATTTAGGGCTAACAAAAAATTTAATCACCTTGCGGGGAATCGAACGCGCGTCACCTGCATGATAGGCTGAATAGTTAACAACTACTCTACCAAACACTCAAACAAATAGTAAAAATGAAATTAATATAATAAATCAAAGCTCAATAAGAGCGCAGCAGTCAAATATGGCCGATCACATAAAAACAAATCCGGGCCGGCAAAGAAATAAATAATGATTTGACCGTTGCTGGAGCTAAGTCGTTCGTGGTTTGTGCGAATTTCTGACAAACAATAAATCACGCTTGGAGTCAAAGGCAACGTTGTGTGCAAATTTGAAAGTAATCGGTTCAGTAGTTTCCGAGTGTTTAGCTTACAACATAGGCAAATTGACATTTTTATTAATATAGACTAGCTGTGCCCTGCCACGCGTTGCTGTGGCCCCGAATGGTGAAATGGAGAGGAAAGAAAGTAGCTCTCAACTCACAGCGTCTGTCATAACCCCCCAATAATATCTCCCACTCGGAAGGAATAAAAAAGTCATCACTTGGCGAAATTATTAAAATATAAATAGTTAAGAAATGATAACTTTAATATAATGTTTTAAGCTCCCTCAGTTAACAGTGTCTGCCATCAGCCCCCCTCCCCCCACTAATCATATCATCCTCGCCGGAGGATGGGAAAGTCATCATCTGACGAAATATTGTAACTGAACTGAGCTTTGCATCCGTGTCCACCCAGAGACAGATGGATAGCATTAATGTGTAATGAGAAGTAAATGTGGCTAGTGTAACAGCTACCACATCACCCATCCAGTACCTGTACTACTGCTACAACTACCACCACCACCTTCAGAACAAAAACAAAAAACATTCACTACTGTCTGTGCAGGTCGGTGTAGCCAGAGGGGTTAGCGCTGCATGATGTCGCCACGGACTGTTTAGTGTAATTGAGCTCCCAACAAGAAAAAAACAACAACAACAACAACAACAACACAGTAATAGTCCGTTCTATACTCACAAATAGCGGAAATAAAAAACCCCACCCCTCATCTCCCCTCTCCAAAGGGACGAATGTTAAATGACCTTGGAATCCGTGTCCACCCAAAGTAAACTGGACTGTAAGCAGTCTCAGTTAACAGCTTCTGTCATCTACGAATAGTTTATTATCGAGTGAAGCGTCGCGGGAAGGATAAATAGGACTTTACTGAAATCGGATGTCTTTGGGCGAAAGGTGCAGATATCGCATCCTAGCTGTAAATCACAACACAATATGTCAACAGCCTTCTTGAGGGAAAAAGAAAAATTAGCACCCAGTGGGTAATTGAACACCGGTCAACCACGTGAAGGGCGGAATACGTACAAATATACTATATAAGACTGAAGAGATTGGGCCCGATATCGCAGCCTAGCTGTAAACCACAACACAACGTTCCAACCGCCCTCTCAAAGGCGAACGAAGATTACCCGTGACATGACCAACATCTCGTCGCCGCTATCACAGGCAAGCTGTAAACCCCCAAATCGAGCGAAAAGAAGATGTAGATATCGCAGCCTAGCTGTAAACCACAACAAAATGTGGCAGGCGCTTAGTTAAAGGCTAAACAAAATTTGTTTATTACCTAGCGGGGCAATGATCGCCAGTCACCCACGTAACACGCAAAAAAGACAACTACGCTACCAAGGACTCAAGCATCTGCCCAATTATATCGCCCTCTTTGAATGATTAAAACATTATTATGTGGCGACATTGTTAAAATTGAAATAGTTAAGAAATAAGAAATGTAAAAAAAAAATGTTTTAAGCTATCTAATTAACAGTGTCTGACATCAATCCCAATCTGCCCAATTATATCGCCCTCTTTGAATGATTAAAACATTATTATGTGGCGACATTGTTAAAATTGAAATAGTTAAGAAATAAGAAATGTAAAAAAAAAAATGTTTTAAGCTCTCTAATTAACAGTGTCTGACATCAATCCCCCTCGACAACGCCCCCCCCCCCCACTCCTTGTGACAATCATATCATCCTCTACGAAGTATGGGGAAGTAATCGCCTGACGAAATAGTGTTGTTAAATTGAGCTTGGCATCTGTGTCCAGCCAGACAAAAATTGGTAGCATTAATCTGTACTGAGAAGTAAATGTGGCCAGTGTAACAGCTACCACATAAACCATCGAGTACCAGTACCACTGCTGCCACTACCATCACTACCGCCACAACAACAACACAAAACGGTAACTACTGTCTGTACAGGTCGTTGTAGCCAGAGGAGTTAGCGCCGCATGCTGTCCCCACGGACTGTTTAGTTTAAGTGTGTCCCCGACATAAAACTCCATCACCTAACCAATGATGGAACCCACAGTAAAAATCCGTGATATAAAAAAAAATGTACACTATACTCACAAATAGCGGAAATAAAAACCCGCGCTCGTCATCTCTCCCTTTTCGAAGTGACGATGTGTAATTAACCTTGGCATCCGTGTCGACCCAAACCAAACTGGACCGTAAGCCTTCTTAGTTAACAGTGTCTGTCATTAACGAATAGTTTTTGATCGAGTGAAGAGTCGGGGAGGGGGGGGGGGGCTAATTTGGACTGTACTTAAATCGGATGTATTAGAACGTAAGGTGCAACTTAGCTTTAAACCACAACACAATGTGCCAATCGCCCCTTTGGGTTAAAAAGAAAAATTACTACCCAGCGGGGAATCGAACACCCGTTATGCACGTGAAAGGCGAAATACTTACAACTCTACTACTGAAGACTGAAGACTTTAGGTCAGATATCGCAGCATAGCTGTAAATCACAACACAACGTGCCAACCGCCCTTTCAAGGGCGAACGAATATTACCCGTGACATGAACATTGAGCATCACGCTCCGCTATCGCAGGCTAGCTGTAAACCCCAAAATCGAACGGAAAAAAGCGTAGATACTGCAGCTTAGCTATAAACCACATCAAAACGCGGCAGCCACCCAGTTTATGGCTCCAAAAAAAATAAAATTATATCACCCACCCAGCAATGAATATTTTTTTAGCTGTGGGTGGCTGTCTTACCCGCCCCCCCCCCTCTCCCCCCCCCAACCCTCAATGTTGTCCCTGTGTTGGCTCACCGTGATCACACTGACATTAGTTACGCTGTACATATTTACAACCAAAGTCTAAATTAACTTCTTTTATCTTCGCGTTCAGTGCCAGTCAACTCCGGTAGGAAAGTTCTAGTTGTTCGCACATCCCTTGTTCCAGAACCTGCGTGCACATCCGTTTGAAAGTTGTGACTTATTTGTATGCTAATTGTTTGTTTCGACCCTTGCCTCTCAGGCCGATGCACTCCGACATCGAAGAAAGCCTCCAGTTAGTCTTCTCTTGCGACATGCTTGTTGGGAAGGCAGTGTGACTATTCTTGTTATCCCCACTTTGGAACCCCGCACCCCCCCCCCCCCCCCACCACCATGGAAACTAAAGTTAACAAAGTCATCACCATAGTCTAAGATAAATCAGGCACCCCCACTCCCCCCTTTTTTTTCCTATAGAGCGGGATTGCACGTCGTCCTTCAGTTTGTGTGCAATTTATGTTCTCATTTTTGTTTAAAATGTTAACCCGTGTGGGTTCCGGGTCCCATTGTGGGGAAAACAAGAATAGACCCACTGCTTGCCCAAAATCATGTCGTAAGAGTGGACTAATTGGAAGCTTCTTTTGAAGTCGGAGTGCATCTGTCTGAGAGGCATGAACCAACAGTCTCCAAGCAAAACAAGTCAGACTGCGAAACGGATGTACACGCAACACTCAGTTTCTGTAACAGAACTAGAGTCCAGAAGTGGACGAACAACCAGAACTTTTCCGCCGGAGTTTACAGCCGGCAAACGCGGAAAAGAAAAAAGAAGAAAAAGAAAAAGATGAAGAAGAACAAGAAGAAGAAGAAGAAGAAGAAGAAGGAAGAAGAAGAAGAAAAAAAGGAAGAAGGGAGAGGAAGAAGAATGGAGAAGAAGAAGGAAGAAGAAGAAAAAGAAGAAAAAGAAGAAAAAGAAGAAAAAGAAGAAGAAAAATAATTTATAACAGGAAAATCATAATCTGAATCTGCAAGCTGATAATCTTTATGATCCATGAATAATATTAATACCGAAACTGTCTTTGGTAGGTTCTAAAATTAAAAAAGTAAATAGCTCTTTACGGCGCCTTTAGTCGTATTGGGCATGTAGGGCTAGACCTATATTTTATAAACTAATCGGCACTTTAGTGGTTGACGTGGGTCGGCATCACGCCGGCTGCCTTTATTTCCCAGGACTTGTACCTAATACCCACTCAAGGCTGGGTCGGCCTGGGAGCCAAAGTCATTTTTTAAAACAAGTACTGCTCCTCCAGGACCCGAACCCTCGACCTTCCGATCCGTAGTCATGTGTATCTAGCCGCTACACCACGGCGGCTACCTTGGTAGTTTATAACTAAAAAGAAATACTCCCGCAGTCCTGACATGGAGTCACAATGTGTCAGAATACAATAAATTAAAGGAAGAAAGAGTTAAAAAGTGAAGACAAAACCCCCAAAACAATACACAAAAGCCCTATCTCTAAAACAAAACAGAAAATACAATTTCCCGTAAAGTATTTCTTTAGCAATCATCTTAATACTCTTCAAAGCGGATTAGGCACTGTAGATTCTGACATTGACATCTTAGGTTTGATTGTTTCTGTTTAACTTACCTGTCTGGGCCGTTCCCAGGGAGACTTTTCGGGGAAAACTCATTTTCTCAAAGCGATTATGTAAATAGACATACGGCTGTGCGTATGTATTTGTATGATTATGTGTCTTTATATATGTATATATACGAAAAAAAAATAACGCTACTCTGGACATATCCTGAGACGAAACCAGCATAAAATTGCCAAACAGGCACTGAAATGGGAAAGAAAGGCATTATGGAGGCGAGGATGCCCAAAAGAAAATATAAGACGAACGCTGATGAGAGAGGTGTGTGTGTATATATATCCTGCTATAATTATATGTTTCTTTATATGTATGTATGTATGTATGTATGTATGTATGTATGTATGTATGTATGTATGTATGTATGTATGTATGTATGTATGTATGTATGTATGTATGTATGTATGTATGTATGTATGTATGTATGTATGTATGTATGTATGTATGTATGTATGTATGTATGTATGTATGTATGTATGTATGTATGTATGTATGTATGTATGTATGTATGTATGTATGTATGTATGTATGTATGTATGTATGTATGTATGTATGTATGTATGTATGTATGTATGTATGTATGTATGTATGTATGTATGTATGTATGTATGTATGTATGTATGTATGTATGTATGTATGTATGTATGTATGTGTGTGTGTGTGTGTGTGTGTGTGTGTGTGTGTGTGTGTGTGTGTATGTATGTATGTATGTATGTATGTATGTATGTATGTATGTATGTATGTATGTGTGTGTGTGTGTATGTATGTATGTATGTATGTATGTATGTATGTATGTATGTATGTATGTATGTATGTATGTATGTATGTATGTATGTATGTATGTATGTGTGTGTGTGTATGTATGTATGTATGTATGAGGGTATGTAAGTATGTATGTAAGTATGTAAGTATGTATGTATGTAAGTATGTATGTGTGTTTGTGTGTATGTATGTAAGTATGTATGTATGTATGTATTTTGTGTGTGTGTATGTTTTATGTGTGAGTGCGTGTGTGTGTGCGTGTGTAGGTATGCAGACGGGCGTTGCGTACCGCGAGGGGGAAAAGTTCTGTTGTTTATTGTTGTTTGTAATTAGTATTACGCACTTAAAGATAGCCGGTTAAGCTCCCATCTTTCGAGAATCTGTAAAGGGGCTAAGGGCTCGATCCCCCCCCCCCTCCCTAATCCCTAAAGTTTTCTTTCTGTTGGGGTCCCTGCTTTACAGAATACCTGCGCACACCCGCGACACGTAACAGCCGCGTCGCATGGGCACGTAATGTCGTACATAGGAATGTTCCAGAAATGATGTTCTCATCACAAAAACAGGACAGTCACGGTTATGTGTGTTGACGCCACCGGATTATTTAATTAGGCTCTCTTATGTTTGAACACTAAACTAGTTCAAGTCACAAACCAAGAAACTTAGACAATATGATAACCAAGAGAAGATGGAAATGGCTTGGCCATGTCATGAGAATGAATCCTGATATACCTGCCAAAACAGCTCTCACATGGCCGCCAAAGGGAAATAGAAAGAAGGGGCACCCAAAAACAACATGGAGATGAACGATGGAGAATGACCTGAATGCGGCATCTCTGACATGGAAAACTGCACTGAGAATTGCACAGGACATAAAAGCATTGAGAGTCCTCTCTGAAGCCTCATGTGCCACTAAGCATGAAGAGAATTGATGATGATGATGATTTATGTTTGAATTCAAACGAAGCTTTAGGTGCCGTTTATGTCTTGAGATTCAGGTTCATTGCCTTGCAAGAGGGTTATGTAGTTTCCAAACAACGCGACATTTTGTGTTACACTGAAACAGCTGCGATGTCCCAGCTGAATACAATGTGGAAAAGCAAAATCAGCATCACAGTAAATGTCAATATATACAAATCACTGGTATAGTTTATCTTCTTATACGGATGTGAGAGTTGGACTCTCACTGGGAAAATGGAAAGGAGGAATCAGGCTTTCGAAAAAATACTACAGGCGAATTTCTACGAATTAATTATTTAGAACACACAACTAACAGTTGTATCATAGACGACGAGGCATGGTGTCCGCCTCGAGTGCTAGAGGTTGCGGGTTCAATTCCCGGTAAAGGCTGGGATTTGTTTAAACTTGGACTTCTAATAATTCCCTCTGGTCTCCGGGTAGTGAGATCGGACGCCCGTGTGCATTGTAGCGCACGTAAAAAAAAAAAAATCCCTTGGCAGTTGGAAATCGAAAAGAGTAACCCGGGCAAAATTTGGAGTCAAGAACCTACCCAAAGTATTTCAGGATCCTCGCCGGTGCTACAATGCCTGTGCACTGTGCTGAGCTTATTCGGGCTCATATTTGAGTTAGAAGAAGAACGGAGCACTTATGGATACCTGTGTGCCATGATGTTGATCCGTTGTTCAAACTTCAAACTCAATAGACGAACAAAAATTAATTTGAAAGACATTAGTAACCCCTCTTGGCAATGGTGAAACGTCGCAGGCTAGCTTGGTTCGGGCACGTGAAGCGACATGATGCGATTGAAAAGACTGTACTTGAAAGAACATTTGGGGGACGGAGTAGTCGAAAAAGAGGAAGGCAAAGAAGAAAATAGAATAACATCCAGAAATGGACAGGACTAAGTTATCAGACACTTGTTCAACAAACGGAAGACATAGAAAGATGGCGGCGTCAATGCTTCTATCGACACACGTCCAGGACCCTAACGGGTCAAGGGTTATGTTATGTTAACAAAGTATAGACGTTGTATGTTATTGCATAATAATAATTATTTTTGTGCACTTAAACAAGGCTTGGGTCCCTTTAGGCATCCTCGCCTAGATAAATAAAAAAAGTGCTGCGCCACTATCCCTCTCCCAGATTTCATTAGCATAACGCCCCTATTTGGGGCGTATAAATTGACCACAATACAGACTGGCAGGCTGACAGGCAGGCAGGCAGACAGACAGACAATCTCCTAAATCTAAGACATAATTTAGCAAGTCTCCCGAGAGCTGTCCTATATAGAATTGCCGACGTTTAACCGAGAATTAATGGATAGTTACAAGTGAAATACTGATTGCATTTGTAACATCAATAGACACCAGTCAGACTTGTGCAGAAATTAACTCTCTTTATATTAGGGCATTTAGCAACCGCTTTCTTCTTTCTCGGACAACTGGGACGTAGTTCGTAACAAAAAATGTACTTGACGTTATTGGATTCTGTGACATATATCGGTGAAAGACATACAGAGAAGACAAGTGAGAGAGAGAGAGAGAGAGAGAGAGAGAGAGAGAGAGAGAGAGAGAGAGAGAGAGAGAGAGAGAGAGAGAGAGAGAGTATTTAGGAATACCTACGAATAAATGGATTAACCAACTGAAAAGAGAAGGCCAGTCGCAGAAATGGATGGAGGCTGGTGATATCTGCACTAACTTTAAAGTCTTGAAAAGGCGAAGAAGAAGAAGAAGAAGAAGAAGAAGAAGAAGAAGAAGAAGAAGAAGAAGAAGAAGAAGAAGAAGAAGAAGAAGAAGAAGAAGAAGAAGAAGAAGAAGAAGAAGAAGAAGAAGAAGAAGAAGAAGAAGAAAGGAAGAAAGAAAGAAAGAAAGAAGAAGAGAAAGTAGAAGAAGAAAACGAAAGGGAAAAAAATGAAGAAGACAAATTTCGTGACAGAATTTTGGCCACAGAAGGGATTCAATCATTTCAAGTCTTTCCTTTTCTTGTTTTCTTCACTGCCTTATGCAGCGCTAGAGTTGTGCAACAGCTAACTAAACAACAGCTCAGAGCCAATGTGGTGCCTCGACAGATTCAATTTTTTGTTTATCGTTCTCATAAATAAAGATTTCTTTTGAAAAATTATTTAGTATAATTTCTGTGATTTTGTTAACACATTGTGTATTATTTCTAATACTAAAAATAACTCGCATATTTCTTCTTCTTATTCTTCTTCTTTTGTTCGTTTGAAATAAATTATCTATATCTGCAATGTTGTCTCTAGTAAGAACTTCATTGTCTTTTGTAGTTCACTCAGCGACCTGTAATGTTTGACTTGGACCGATGTTTCTCTTGGCAAAACGTTTTGCCTTGATATGTTGTACTTGGGATAGTCTTGGAGGACATGATCTGTGGTATCAGGTGCCAGTCCACATGTGCACATGGCTGATTCGCCAAATTTTATATTCGATAGTCCAAATTTTAAAAAGGCGTATAAGTTTTTCATCAATTTTCGGCCATGTTATGAGAAGAGGGAAAATGGAACATGTGGTGACCACTGGAAAGATCTGTGGAAGGAGGGATGGAGGAAGACAACAAGAGAAGATTCTTGACAGCTCTTGTTGCATGGCATGAAGGTGTGTTATCACACGAGCTGATACATGTTGCAGGAGATCGCAGATTGTAGAGAGGCATGATCGCCCACGCCAGTCCGCAAGGCACCTGATGATGACAGTGATATGTTTTACAGTTATCTTAGATTAGCTGGTGTTATTTAACGCGGTAGGGGCCTCAAGGCTTTACACAGCCTCGGGCTTCATCAAGTCTAAATCCGGCCCTGGTCCAAGGAAACTGTCTTTCTATCCTCTGCCACCGCTTGCATCTCATTCCATGTAAAATAAAAATAAAGGATCTATTTTACACCAGTGGCTGGGGCATATGGTGCCTGACTCCATTTTATAGACCAAACAACACTCGACGGGTGACATGGTCAATATCATGCCATTACTTCCCATGATATTACCTGGTACTTATTTAAGGCTAGGTGGATATGGAAGCCGAAGTCATTTATTATTTTTTTTCTAAATACGACTGGGTGCCGATTTGAACTCTGGCCTTCGGATCGACAGGAGAGCGTTTAGCCATTGCGCTGCTATCATGGCTCGCGTCGTATATTTATCCTACTTGCTTACTTAGTCGCTCCTCTTCTACCTTGGGGTGTAGAGGTTTGCAAGAGAGATCGCCAGAAAGAGTATAGAACTTACCAAATAATGGAACCTAAAACTTGCATTGACTCAATTTTGTTTTTTTCAAAACCTTAGTGTTATACTGCATTATAGAGAGTCATAGGAAACACAGCCAATTGAGGCCAGGGATAAAAACCTATGCCCTCCAGAGAACGAAACCTAGGCATTATTGTAGAGGTCATGTGCTGCTTGAACTCTCGCACAGCTTACTTTGTGTACTAAAAAGAAAAAGTGACATCAATGCATTTTAAACAAAAGTCCGCCACAGAAGCTGCCGGGTCAGAAGAGTGGTGTTGTGTATGTCCGCCTTAAAAACTTATATCACAGATCAGTTGCCAACCAAGACTATGGGTCTGATCTGCCCTGCAATAACTTTTTTTAAATGTTTTAGATTGCAATTCCTTGTCCTTGCATAAGTAAGGTTAATCTCCTCCGCAATGCACTTCTCCGTCTAAATGGCACACAATCTCACAATGTGAATCTCCGTTTTGGTTACGCAGTCCTACCATCTATATGATAATAGAGACAATAGTAGCGACTACTTTTATACGGTAGCTCAGTCATATCAGTCTAAAGGTAAACAGTATATTTTCATTTACCCAAAAATAATATCCTAATGGGAGAAAATCAACGAATATCTTAGATATATGCACTCTTGGTTAGTTTTGTTTTATGTTGATGACAAAAGACTTACATGGAAAGGAAACTCAAAAGAAGGAGAAAATCCAATCAAAAGGCACATAGAGACTCACTGTAATAAAAATAAAAACCGGATGGATCATGCTTGTAAGCTAGTATAAAAACTTGAAAGCTAGTCTTCAATGGAGCTGGTATGCTTATTATAGAATACGCCACAATGTCATAGGCTTAAGCAGCGAAAACTAACTTGAACACTTATATGTGGTGCAAAATTTAGACTTAAGAATAACGTACCGAATAATAAGAAGGACCACTATTTAAAAACAAAAACTGAGAAAACTTTTGTCTTAAAGCCATTTGGATTTCGTAGACAGTACACATCTCTTACCTAGTTCGAGAGGCTTATTAGGCTTCAAAACCATCCGTTGAAAATAGATTTGAATAACTAAAAAATATAAGAAAAAGCATAACATATTTTGCAAGAAAATCTTAACATAAAAATATAACGGACATGATTTTGGGTGAAGATCTCACATCAGAACTATGAATTAACTGTCCATTTGTGTATCCAGTGCAATTCTAGAAGTCACGGGATTAATGTTTTAAAACACACACACACACGCAGATAAACACACACACACCACCACCAACAACAAGAAGAGTCTTTTCTCTTTATATTCTTAGATACTGAGTGTCTGTCTGTCTGCACACGTAAGGCCAAAAGCGGTTTTAGTAAAGAAGCTACACACAAAAAAAAAAAACCCATTAAAAAGGAAGTGGACGAATTAAGTTAGTTACGTATCCTTTACATGACGTTGCAAAGCCAACCCCAGCATTGTTTTGGCTTTTGTGGTTTTTCTAGGCAATTTTATTTCCAGTAGTTTGCTTTTGCCCTGGACGGTCGGCTTCTTGATACCACTGTCGAGACCAACGCAAAGCGTAAGGCCCGCAGCTGGGATCTAACCCAGCACCCCGGCATTACGAAGCGCGTTCGAAACGCCTAAGCCACAGATACAGACTACAGCATAGGCCACAACTGCAACACAGAGACACTCTCATTATCGGCATGAGAAGCATGCAGCAACCCCATGTAAACTGACCAGACTCAGAATAGTTCAGCTTATCTAAAATAAACATACTTAAAATTATTCCTCCCGGCCATCTCATGCTTCAAACAGAATAGCCCCATCTAAGTGCTATTGAAAAAAATTAACAGAATTAGTCCGGCAGTGAATTCCAGTTTACTGATAAACGTCAAATAGAAACACAGATGAGCTTAGGAAGACTCCATAAAACATCCAGCAGCCCCATCTGTCTCAGAAGAAAGGGTGGGAGCAAAGAGATAGATACATGCTTGGCCATGTGCACGGGTTGGTTTAAGAGCACCACCTGATCCAAGATTCTGCTGATCGTGTAGGATGGCGGATAATGACATCCTATTACTTTCGGCATGGTGCAAGATGATGATGATGTTTTCAGGTAGAGAGGGTTCTCGCCAATTTGTTTTACCGAAAAGGGGCTAGTCGGCCAAAACAAAATACAGATACACAAACTCACACAAATTGAAGAAACCCTGGCATGTAGGGCGATGGTTAAGGTTAGTTTCGTATCCTTTGCAGAACCAACCCCAGCAGACCCTAGCTGTTGTGTGGTTTCTCTAAGCAAATTTACGTCCAGTAGTTTATCATTGCTTTCTGGACGGTTGGCCCCGATACCACTGTCGAAAACAACGCAAGAGGCATGACCCGCAGCTGGGATCGAACCCAGCACCCCGGCATTACGAAGCGTTCGCATCGACTTAGCCACAGAGCCGACATTTAGGGCGATAGAGGCTAGATTAAAAAAATTATTTAAAAAAAGATAATAAAAAAAAAAAAAAAACAATGCGTCTTGATAAAGTGGCGAAAGCTTTCAATCCCTATCAGATAGCGCTTCATATTCCACTCTTAAAGTGTATCTCAAACTGTGTCGATCAATACTCTGTTTCTGTAGATGGCTGTGGGTGGTGAAGTTTGAAGTTGAAGAAACGATTAAATAACTATCTTCACAGCATATGTGTATTATACATATAAGGCTAGACATCAGAAGGAGACACTCAACATTCTAAGGTCATATCACGAGAAGGAGAAAAACTGGAGTACATCGTGACAGTTAGAAAGCTGAAGAGGAAGAGATGCAGAGGGAGACTGAGAGAGAAGATGTTGACATCATAGCATGGATAATCTTCTGTATCAGAGCTGACTGAAAGTACATGAGACAGACGGTTGTGGATAGACATGACTACCAACGCCACACGGCATGGTCTTTAAGAAGAAGAAGAAGAAGAAGAAGAAGAAGAAGAAGAAGAAGAAGAAGAAGAAGAAGAAGTGCTAGGCAGATTTGCCGGAACATGGCAGCTTAGGCCCCTTGAGCCTACCCTCCCCTTCTCCATAACATTTGTAAAGAGGGCTAATCAGGCCTCCGAACCATTAATAAACGCACATGTTTCATAGTATTCGTTTACATATTTCATTATTTATTTTTAAACTCCCCTGGCGCCTCGGCTACACAATGCCAGACTCATGTTTTTATATACTAATGTCGGAAATGTAGTCAACATCTTGCCGTTCTTTACTTCCCAGGACTTTACCTGGTACCCATTTGAGGCTGCATCGACCTAGGAGCCAAGGTCAGGTATTAAAAAAAACGCGAGCGTTTAGCCGCTTCACCATAGCAGCTCGCATATTTTATATTTTTCAAATATATTGTTAGATTTGTTCAGCCATTCAGTTCACTTTTATATTTAGCATAAAAGTAAACTAACAACCATAACAACCGAGATTAGATGCCTTAGAACAGCTACAAAGTAGGGAACAAATATTTACAAATTAAACAATTAAGACGAACTGAAACCGGTCATTAAAAAAAGGTAGTTGCGTATCCTTTACAGGACGTTACAGAACCAACTCCAGCTTTCTATGTTTTTTGTTTGTTTTGTTTGGTGCTGCTGTGGTTTTTCTAGGCAAATGTTAGGTTCAGTAGTTTGCCACTGATTATGAACTGTCAGAATCCACATCACTCGAAAGAATGGTAGACTTGGGAATTAAGATCGGCATAGCAAAAAACGAGATGCACATCAGACACACCAGAAGACTTGTTAATCAACATAGAACTCGTACTATTAGCCATCGGACGTTGGGATTTATACTGAGGGGAGGATATGTGCACCTATGGATATGTCCGGAGTGCAATGATGATAACCCAACTAACTAACTAACTAACTAACTAACTAACTAACTAACTAACTAACTAACTAACTAACTAACTAACTAACTAACTAACTAACTAACTAACGGTCTGCTATCGGTACCACTGTTGAAAACAACGCAAGACAAATCGTCAGCAGCTGAGACAAACCCGGTACATTAAAGAGCTACAGTTGAGCTGATCTGGCTATCTGGAGAGAAGGCTCTGGTATCAACTACCACTGAGATTTGAGGTTTTCAACAACGGATCAACAACATGGCACATGGCCATGAGAGCTCCGTTCTTCTTCTAACTCAAGTCTGAGTCCGAAGCTCAGCACAGTGCACAGGCTCTATAGCACCGACGAGGATGTTAACTCCAAATTTTGCCCAGGCAGCGTCGTTAGGCTACTCTTTTCGATTTCCAACTGCCAAGGGATTTTTTCACTTGCGCAACAATGCACACTTGCGTCCTATCTCACTACCCAGAGACCAGGGGGATTACTAGAAGTCCAAGTCCAAGTGAAAAAATCCCAGCCCTTACCGGGGATAGAACCCGGAGCCTCTAGCACTCGAGGCTAACACCATGCCTTGAGACCACGCAGCCCCCTCAACTACGACAGAGAGCCACGCTAAATAAATATACTGATCTCAGAGCAAAAAGAAGACCACGGACATATGAAACGGTGACATCAAGAGCAGTCAAAGAAATGAAGAACGCGCTATAAAGAGCACATCGGGACTTACTACATCTGCCCCGTTCCACCTCAACATTTCAATATAATAACTGGATGAAGAGGAGGAGAAGGAGAAGGAGGAGGAGGAGGAGGAGGAGGAGGAGGAGAAGAAGAAGAAGAAGAAGAAGAAGAAGAAGAAGAAGAAGAAGAAGAAGAAGAAGAAGAAGAAGAAGAAGAAGAAGAAGAAGAAGAAGAAGAAGAAGAAGAAGAAGAAGAAGAAGAGGAAGAAAAAGAAGAGGAAGAAAAAGAAGAAGAAGAAGAAGAAGAAGAAGAAGAAGAAGAAGAAGAAGAAGAAGAAGAAGAAGAAGAAGAAGAAGAAGAAGAAGAAGAAGAAGAAGAAGAAGAAGAAGAAGAACTTGGTATGAGAATACAGTTTTAGAACCACAAAATTGGTTCCCGTTTCTGCCGCTTGTTTCTTCAGAAACCTGTAACCATAGCAACACAAGATCAACTTCCTGAAACACGATGCACATAGCAGAAGAAACCCAAAAAATACTCGCATTTCCATGAAATAAGAAAACTGTCCTTTGTGTTTTGTGAAGGGTATCCTTGTCAATTTTTTTTTTTTTTTTATATATTCTCTAGTAAATTTGATTCAGTAATCGCTCTATACAGTAACGTTTCGTTAACACGAATTTCAAAAGGTCGTGCCAGCCTAGGTTAATAGATGTATAAATCAAAATACTGCCACCCGATTTCCTAATAAGAAAGTTGAGTTGCCAGTTGCTGGACAAAACCCCAAGACAAGTCGCAAGTTGTTAGTTACGCCATTTAGGTCGGACTCGAGTCCTGACCACCGAGTAGTAATAAACTGTTTAAAAAACGCGTAGTTATCCGAGGGCACGTGTTTTTATTAGTTTGTAAATAATGCTGGGATATGTGAAAAGCAGTCTCAAGCGTTGTTTACCGTGCCCAGTGGACATAAGGGCGTCAGTTGCCTGGGTTCTTGTAATATTTGATGCGCGCACGAGAAAGCAACATAATTTGGACTAAACACTATTCACTGCCTACGCAACTGAAACCTTTTAAAAGGATAACGCTACACAAAAGTACTCAGTTCATTCTCGAGCAGTCACGAATAGCGCCTCTATCGATAAATTTAAGGAATCTTGCTAATGGCAAATTGCAGGCAGGAGTTAAGGTCAGTCATCTAAACGCGCATCAGAGTACCATCAGTCGACTTTAGCACCGGTCAGAGTACCGTCAGTCGACTTTGGCACCGGTTCCAAGCCACTGGTTCAGCTGAAGACCGACATCGCAGTTGGCGATAACAGCAGCAGAGAATCGTTTTATTCGGCTTCGTCACCTCAGAAACTGGTTTACAACAGCTTCCTCGACTGCGCAGGCTTTGCCTCCAGGACGTTATGTGTCCGATCAAACTGTTCAGAAGACACTGCATGACGTTGGACTTTGAGCACGACGACCACAATGAGAACAGAAAAAAATCGACCACTTTGGTTAACCAGCATCGTCCCTAGGCAAGTGACAATCAATGCAGACATTTCTTGTTGCTGCGTCATAATAGATGATGTAGGATCTACTGTAGGTGACATAAAGGTTTTCCCCAAAAAGAGCTGATTAAGCTCTGTTGTACGGTGGTGGAGGAGTAATGGCTTGGGGTATGATCAGTTACAATAAAAGGAGTCAACTGGTGCACATTGCAGGAGACTGAACGCGCAACGATACGTCAGTGAAATTCTTTGACCACATGTCCTTTCATTTTGGGATGCCAACAGATATCCTTTTTAGCAGGAAAACGCCACAGCCTATTCTGCACAGTTGACCAGGCAGTTCCTGGCTGCCCATAACATTCAAACCCTTCCATGTCCTTCCCTGTCTGCAGAATCCGATTAAGCACCCGGGGGATGAGCTGCAAAGACATGTTTGTCGCCGAAACGTTGCTCCAGCCAATGGTGGTAATCTGTTCCAGGAATTCCAGGGAGAGTAAGCATCCATCCCACAGACCCATATCAGACATGTGATAGCATCCATGCCAAGTCACTGATCCACACAAGAGGAGGCCACACACCATACTAACGGGAAAGGCCGTACGCCTAAATTATCGTGACGCAGATGAAAAAAAACAACAACATGTGAATTGATTGGTGGAACCCTAAGGTGTACTTGTGTGAAATTTGAGTGATTTCACTTACTGCATTATGAAGATGTAGAACGTCAACATCGTGACTATGTATGCTCCCTTCAGCAGCTGTGAGTTTTTTTTAAACAGTAGCATCACTAGTAGTAATGGTGGTGGTAGGAGGAGGAGGAGGAGGAAGAGGAGCAGGAGGAAGAGGAGCAGCAGCAGCAGAAGTAGCAGCAGCAACAGCAGTAGCTGTTGTGGTGGTAGTGGTATGAACTGTAATTATAGTAGTAGTAGTAGTTTGGGTAGTAATTATAGTAGTAATAATAGTAGTAGTAGTAGTATGGGTAGTAATTATAATAGTAGTAGTAGTAGTAGTAGTAGAAGTATGAGTAGTAATTATATTAGTAGTAGTAGTAGCAGTAGTAGTAGTAGTAGTAGTAGTAGTAGTAGTAGTAGTAGTAGTAGTAGTAGTAGTAGTAGTAGTAGTAGTAGTAGTAGTAGAAAATGAGAAGAGTCGAAAAAAGAAAACTGAAAAAAAAAAAATTAAGACGAGGAGAAGAGAAATTCGTACTTCTAATGAAAACTCACCCTCGTTCTTCGTTACACTTAAACTCTCTCGTTCTATCTCTCTCTCTCTCTCTCTCTCTCTCTCTCTCTCTCTCTCTCTGACACTCTCTCTCCCTCCCTCTCTCTCTCACTCTATGTGCGTGTGTGTGTGTGTGTGTGTGTGTGTGTGTGTTACCATGCCTGTGTGCTTTTACCTTGATATTCTTATTATGCCATATTGATATATGAACCTAACATGCTTTATTGATAAAATACAAATTCTGCGTGAAAGATAAGTGTTAAATAGGGCCGAAATTAGGACGGGCTTGCGTGCCCATTTTGTAACCCTTTTAAAGTTCGTTCGTTCTCAGTGTATGTATATCTCTGTGTACGTCTGTCTTTTCCTACGCCTCTTTGCTTGCCACCTCCCCCTTCTCTATCTCTCTCTCTCTCTCTCTAAATGCATCACTCCGTCTCGGTGTATACCTGTTTCTGTGACTCTCTCTGTATCTATGTTTCTGTCTCTACCCCAGTAAATGCCAGCGATGCGATGCTTTGATCGACAACAACAAAATCGTCACGTTCAACCAGCATCCTCATAGAGGGAGCTTTAGGTTATAATTGTGACTCGGTTGGGTGTGCCGTATAAAATAGCTTTGCACTGCATGCCACCAAGTGTCATGAAAGGGATTCCAAGAGTGTTAGTGAGATCAAAAGAGACAGACGCAAATACTGTCCCGACCGGCGACGAAGTCGTCTACCAGCGAGCAAACAGACGACCGATATGTAGCTTATGCTCTCTCTCTCTCTCTCTCTCTCTCTCTCTCTCTATATATATATATATATATATATATATATATATATATATATATATATATATATTCATGCCCAGCTCGCTAGCTCAGTTGGTTAAAACTGACTACACATCTACCGGGTGACGAACTCCTTGTAGTCCGGCTTACGCAAGGTGGTAGGCAGAAAAACCACATTTCTTCAAGATTTACGGTATCTATCACTAAATCAAGACCGAACAAATGTAGGTAGGTAGTTGTACCCCACCAGAACATCACACAAGCGATAAACACCAGGTGACACAAAGTTGAACCAAGCGGATGAGGATTACCCGTGGAAAGGTCACAGAAACACCTTTCAGACGTTAGGCCATAACTATGGCTAGGCCATATCTATGCACTATGTATTCAGGGCCCCGGGCAGAAGCCAGGGTATGGCTTTAAACACACGAAATTCCATCCCACATGGGGATGACTTTTACATAATCAATGTCGAAGGGTTGCGATATCCACAGTACTGAACCAAAGGGTTAACAACTCATGGTTTCTGGATATATATATATATATTTATATATATAAATAATCTTCATCCTTCCACCCCTCTCCATCTCCTTTTAAGGCAGCCTTCCCTCTCCCCCTTCCCCCACCAATATTTCATTCCCAACTGTAGCAACGAGATCAGGTGTAGACATACTTTTGTTCCCTAATTTTTTTTTACCCAAGTAGCCACACGACCATTAATCTTCAAGAATTCCCATTCTCCCAAACTGGTGGGCGAACAGCCATGCATGCTTCAATACACGAAATAATTTCTTTTTCTGATTGGATGTACAACTGCGTCTTTCAAACTGAATGTTTTTCTGCTTATCAATAATTGTTTTCCTGTCATTATTAACAGTGGGCTCCTGGTATGTTAAACAACATGTTTAATTTAGCAGACGACGCAAGTGCAAATCACTAGCAAGATAGAATATTTTTTAAATCAGAATAAATCAGTGCCGCCCTCGCAATGAAGTAATAGCAAAAGACTTTTTCTCCTGCCTTCAGACATACTAAGCATATAAGGCTAGACATACATTTTATAGACCAATCGGCACTAGGTGGGTGAGTGAGGACAGCATCACTCTGGCAGTCTTTACTTCCAAGGAACTCTACCTCGTACTAATTTAAAGCTGGGTCGACCTGGGGGCCAAGGTCATTTAAAAAATTCCACCACCATTCGGATTTGAACCTATCACCTTCGAATCCGCACGCCAGCGTCTAGCCACTACATCACGCTGGCTCTTAAATCACAAGTAAGATTTTTAAAAAAAGAATAAATCAGTCAGGTGCCGCCACCACAATGAAGCTGATTATAATTTTTCTCCATCAATCTAAGTGTCCTGTCATTGTTCTACACCTTGAGTTCACTCACTTCTAGTTGTTATCCTTGCACTGTAATCGTTATTTTCTCGTCTGCCTTCTATTTTTTTCGTGTTTTTATTTTTATTTTTATTTTTTCCCTATCAAATCTCTGTTAATTCCTAGACCCTATTGAACATCTAATTGTATTAGATTCCGTGAAATACAACAGATTCCCTTGTGTCTCTGCAACCCCTTGGATCTCAATTGGAGTTGTTAATTGCTTTTTCATTGTCTCGGTTTCTGCGCTATACAGAAGGGTTTAATCGTTTAAGGTCAACTGGATTTAATATGCATGTCCCACATCTGTATGCGTGGCTATCGGTCCGTATGTCCACGTGCACGGACCATATATCTTAAATTAAATCAAGCAGATGAATTATAATCATCACATTTAACAGCTGTTTTTTTTTTTTTTTAAACTGAACTAAACACAAAATTAACGTAAAGTTTCACAAATAATACATTAACAACAACCACGTGATTGACCTAAAGTGCTAATTATTTCCAGCTAAGAAGAAAATATGATAATGAAGGCTTATGCTAAACAAAACAAAACAAAACAAAAAAACAAAAAAACACAAAAAAAAATTATCTCAACAATGGCTAAAACCAAAACACATTAATATGTATGTTAAGCTTCCGTATGTCACCAGAGCAGTAAATCACTTATAGCAATCAAACTATCTCCGAACGAGGATATACACTAATATATCTACCCACAAAGTTGAACTGCTAGACACAAATTCAGATTTAACTATGGAAACATAACCACCGCCATGAAATCAGCCAGGCAACCGGTCATCCCCTGCAATCGCCCGTACCCACGCTGTTTAGCCTAATGTGCGCAGCCACAACAGCTGGGTGGGTTTCCTGCCCCAGAGCGACATCAGGTTCAGCCCGGAAGCCAAAATGCGCCTTGTTCTGGGTGCATTAGCCTTTTTATACACAGTGGTCAGGTTTCTTTGCATGTGCAAGTCGAGCTGTTGAACAGCGGTCATTGGCGTTCTGTCACAATTCCCTTTATCCATCCATCCATCCATACTTCTTCCCCACCCAATTTGTTGTCCGTTTTTTTTACGTCATCTCCAAAACAAGTAAAATGGGCTCAACAAATGTTTTCATCAAAAAAAATGGACAGGAAGTCTCATTAAACTAATTTCTATAAGGATGAGAAAAGCAAACTTTCTTTTTCGGCGTATGTTGTCATTCATGCCGCCTGTAAAAATAGCGTTGATGTATTTATGATTTGTTATCTATCCGTCTGTCTGTCTGTCTGTCTGTCTCTCTGCCCGTCCGTCCGTCCATATGTCTGTCATTTTATCGACTGACCGAATACCTGCCTGTCTGTCTGCCTGTCTATCTGCCTGCCTGTCGACATATGTATGTCTGTCTGTCCGTCCATCTGTCTGTCATTTTATCGACTGACCGACATACCTGAATGTCTGTCTGCCTGCCTGTCTGCCTGTCTATCTGCCTGCCTGTCGGCTTGTATCGTCATTCATGCCACCCCTCCCCTTCTTTTTCTGTGTTTATTAAGGTTTCTCTTGTTTACGTTTCTTTATGGGACAAGGTAGACTTGAGAGGAGCGATTTCTGAGCTCACTTTCGGGAGATACTGGGTCGAGTCATGTTGTTCTATAGGGAAAAAAAAATAAAATCCTAAACTGCAAAAATCACGATGAGTGCGCTAATCATGCTGTCCTGTATCCCCGGGTTTAAGACCCCATGTCCTACATCAGTGGTCTGCAACTTTTTTTTTTAGGGGGCGCATTATGAGTATAAGGCAAGCTCTTCACGCCCTCTTGAGTATATGGCAACATCTGCCTGCTCCCTTGAGTATGTGTCAAAACCTTCATTCACGCCCCCTTGAGTATATGGCAAGCTCTTCACGCCCCCCTTGAGTATATGGCAAGCTCTTCATGCCCCCTTGAGTATATGGCAAGCTCTTCACGCCCCCTTGAGTATATGGCAAGCTCTTCACGCCCCCCTTGAGTATAAGGCAAGCTCTTCACGCCCTTTTGAGTATATGGCAACATCTGCCTGCTCCCTTGAGTATGTGTCAAAACCTTCACGCCCCCTTGAGTATATGGCAAGATCTTCACGTCCTCTTGAGAATATGGCAAGCTCTTCATGCCCCCTTGAATATAAGGCAAGACCTTCACGTCCTGTGGGGTATACAGCAAGACCTTCACGCCCCCTTGAGTATATGACAAGACCCTTACGCCCCCTTGAGTATATGGCAAGACCCCCACGCCCTCATAATTAAGTATATGGCCAGAACCCCATAAGGTAAACAGTATTGTTGCATGGCATGGAGGTGTGTCAGCACATGAACTGAAACATGCTGCAGGAGATCGCAGATTGGGGGAGAGGCATGATCGATCACGCTAGTCGGTAAGGCACCTGATGATGATAGTGATATGTTTTACAGTTATCTTAGATTAGCTGGTGTTATTTAACGCGGTAGGGGCCTCAAAGCTTTCATCAAGTCCAAATCCGGCCCTGGTCCAAGGAAACTGACTTTCTATCCTCTGCCACCGCTTGCATCTCATTCATGTAAAAAAAAAAAAATAAAGGATCTATTTTACACCAGTGGCTAGGGCATATGATGCCAGACTCAATTTTATAGACCAAACAACACTCGATGGGTGAGGTTGTCAACATCATGCCTTTACTTCCCATGATATTACCTGGTACTTATTTTAGGCTAGGTGGATATGGAAGCCAAAGTAATTTCTTCTTTCTTTGTGTTCACCAGCTGTACACTCTGGCGTAAAGTTCTAGTTGTTCGTCCACTTCTGGACTGCAGTCATGCTCCAGAACCTGAGTGTTGCATGTGCATCAGTTTTACAGATCTGATTCAATTGAATGCAGACTGCTGGTTCTTTGCCTCTCAGGCAGATGCACTCCGACTTCAAAGGAAGCTCCCCAGTTAGTCGACTCTTACGACATGCTTTTGGGGAGGCAGTGGGTCTATTCTTGTTTTCCCCACAATAGGGCCCCGGAACCCACACGGGGGCCAAAGTCATTGTTTGTTTTTAAAAAAATACGACTGGGTGCCGATTCGAACTCTGGCCTTCGGATTGACAGGAGAGCGTTTAGCCATTGCGCTGCTGTCATGGCTCTCGTCGTATATTTATCCTACTTCGGGACCGCGTTAGCGCAGTCGATAAGAGGCTCGCTTTTAAATCCAGCTGCGACTCGCTGCAGCCACGGTCGGTGTTCTAAGCCGGGTGGCTCCCGGGGTTCACCTAGGCTCTAGGAAATAAGTACATGTACCAGAGTTGACACTCTGGGGTAAATGGAGGAATGTCGCTATAGCTACAGAGTTACGTGCGAACGGCGACACAGGCGGACAATTCTTATCAGCTGTCCGTACTGGTGGCAAAGCACTTATGGTTTATAACCGTGTGCAATGACGCTGGTTCACATCTCCCGACTTTACATTTTTTTTTTTTTTTATCCTACTTGCTTACTCAGTCGCTCCTCTTCTACCTTGGGGTGTAGAGGTTTGCCAGGGAGATCGTCAGATTTTTTTATCAAGGGTTTTCTTTCTGGCTTTATTCCATTCCAGTCCTATGTCAGTCAGGGACTGTCGGGTGTTGTCTTTCCAGCACACCCTGGGTCGTCCTGGAGGTCTGGTTCCCTGGTTCTTAGCCTGCCATAGTGGCTGAATTTCTCCCACTTAGTATACATGTCTAAATCATCGTGACCGTAAAGTTATTAACTTTTTTATAAAACAGTTGTGGAAAAGAATAAAACAAACACTAGTGAATCAAGAAATAAGGAAAAAAAAAAAAAACGCTGACACTGGATAGGGTGCCATTGAGGAAATCTATAACAGTACTTTCAAAATGTCCTTGCAGTATGAAGATACGTTTTGGTCAGAATGTGTTTTAAATCTATGATTAAATATTTTCTGTTGTTTCGTTTCTTACATGATTCTGAGTTTTATTTTTCATTGGGTAAAATGTATGCTTTAATTTTGAATAATATATGTTTTTAATACAAATGCATCATAAAAAACATCATACTATTTTCTAAATTAGATAAAACTGTCAAATGTCCCCCCCCCCCCCCCCCAACATAGCTTCTCTTAAAAACAATACAAATTTGCAATCTAACAATATCTTAAACACAGGTACGTCAATTTACATCACGAATTTGTAAAAAATCTTCTTCTTCTATTTCTTCACTTCCTCTTTTATCGCTGTGGGTGTCGAGGGAGATATAAGGTTCTGTTTCTAGCTCTTCTGGCCGCCTCGACCATAGGCACATCGTGCTGTTGTAGAGTTTCTCTGATGTAATCCTTCCATGTTGTTCTTGGTCTACCTCGTGCTCTACGTCCTTCTTCTCTTTCGATGTAATTTGTAAAGAATAAATGTATAAATGTCTTGTATTTATAAGTTGTTGTTATTATTGTTTTATTTACCAATGTCATTTCTTGGTTAATTTGCAAAACGAATTTAAAACAGATTTCGGCTATTTATGTGTTTGTTTTGTTAATTGCAACATTACTCTTTGCCTTTGCTCATTTAATTTACAATACTGTTTTGAAAAAAATAATGATAATTAATTTTGTCTTGTTTTAAAAGGAATCTGCAACAAATACATTACTTACATTCGTTTAATTGTCCATTTGTCCAGGAAATGTGGGAAGTTCCTGAAACTATCCCAGCATCCTCTGAAGATCGTGGTGGATTTCCGCTGCAGAAAGCTCCCGTTAAACGGCCTAGCGGTGTATCCGGGACGTTTCCACATTCTCCAAATCTGTCCTGTGTCACCGACAACATAATCCGTTTCCCAAGAAGCAAGCAGAAACCAGTTCAGTCTGACAGCAAAATTGTCAGAACGTCCACCGTTTCGGCTGCTCTCGCTGGCCAGGAGTTTTCAATAATCTCTGCAAAAGTCCCAACATTAAGCAAAGCCATGCTGTATCATACGAAGAGAAGAAACGAAGAGACATTTCCCAATCAAGGTTTTATGAAAGGCGACATGACCCGTCACAAAACTTCTGGCAACGAAACAAACCACAATTTACCACACGTACATATTAAATGTTTTCAGCTGATGACGGGTAAAATTCGAAATTCAACACCGAAAACGAAACAGGGAAAAGATAATGTATCTCCTTTAAATTATGTGAATTTTTTCCGCTTTGGAAATAATTTCAGATGGAAAGATGACTCAAACGGTATACACCACATTTGGGAAAAAGATGTTTTGGAAGACACAGACAGTGCTGAAATGGATAACACAGACACAATTGAAGACCAGTTTGACATTACTTCTCCACAAGGTCAAGGGTCAGCACAGATTTTCAAGGGCAACTTCTCCAGGTCAACCCAAGGTTACAAGCTTTCCAAGATATTAGGAAAACGGTTGTATTTCAATAGAAAACGCTCCCTCCCAGAGTCCAAGGCAGACATGGGTAAACCTAGTGGGCACAGTAGAATACGGCGTGGGTTCCACTTTGATTATGAAAATCAGGAGGTTAGTGACACGCCACGAACAGAGTCTGATACGGCAGACGAGACAGTCATTTTAGAAGCATCCCCATTTGTAAAAGCGGGAATGCCATTTTCCATCAACCCATTTCTTGACTCAAAGATTCTTAATAAACTTGCTAAGCTGAAATTACGAACTATTTCAAAAAGACTTTTGGACCTGTATGTCGGAAGCGATGTTTCCAGGCGAAAAATGTTTGAAAAACATCAGTTTGAAATACAAGGTATTAATAGTTTCCAGCCATTGCTTCGCCGAATTCATCATAAACCTTCTGGTTCGCTATCATTGATTAGAAATCTACCTACCTATGATCAAAACCAAGAGGCTAAAAATCAAATTCATACTAAATTTGATTTTAGAGTGCTTCCTTTGATACATAAACATTACGACATACACGACTTGAACTTCTTGAACTCTGAGACTTTGCCAGAAAAGAATCCTGATGAAATAACCAAGAGGAATTTTGATGCAATTGGGGAAGGGGTGCTGTCTGGGATGAAACAAAATCATGTCGGCAAAAGATATGCTAGCTTGTTTTCAACAGGATCCAACATAAGAAGAAACAATGATATTTATTTAGCAGCTTATTTTAAACCGGAAATAGCTTCGAAAACAACATTAGATTCAATAAAAAATGACATCGATAATTCGCAGTCTGGTTTCAGTACTCAGGGCGGAAATAATGACTATCTATACGGCAGCGGTACTGATTCAGCAATGAATTCATACTTCAATATCGCGAAACAAAGCAAAGACCAAACTGGAGACTTTGATTCTGTAAAGAAATTGACAATCAAAGCTATCAGGCAACATTTTAAAGACAATAGTGAGATAGATTACTTAAATGATATCACAACGGGAGATGCAGGTGTTCATTATCAAGAAAAAAGATTAGATGCAATAAGTAATGGTGCCCTGGGCGGTATTCGGCAGAATTTCTTGGATAAAAAATATACGCAGTCACACTCCAAAGAGTTATTGCCCGGGTTATTTAAAGATCATTTATCTAATAAATATTCGCATGAAACTGGTAGTGAAGTCAGAGGAGATTATCTACCAAATGTCGTATCGAAAACAAATTTCAAAAACTTCACACCCCCACGAATTCGTTGGAGGTTGAATATGAATTTCGACGACAGAAAGATGAATCCTAGATACTTAAGTACAGATGGTAAATCAAAATCTAGTTTTCCTAAGAAACGGAACAATGATTTAATATTTCCAAGCTATTCTAACGTGATTAGACAGAAATATATTGAACCCGAGGAAACTTTTGATGAAAGTATTTTCGATTCAGTTCCTAGCAGTGTTCTAAACAGTTTGGGTACACAAAATTTTCAAATGAAGACGTCAAATTTAAATAAAGTAATAAGTCGACTTAATGAACTGTATTTGAGTTTACTAAAGAAAAGAAAGTTTTCCTTTGGGAAAAACAATTTTGTAAATAGTTTTAAGAGTGTTAAAATGTATCCTTCCGCTGGCTTTAAGTCAGGCGATCAAC